>PVIH01007963.1:0-95575 GCA_004025045.1 Sigmodon hispidus
GTGTATTGAGCTTTTCCTAGTTGTATCCAGAAGAACCTGGTTCAAGCCTTGTGGTTGAGTCTCCCTAGTCTTGTAAACAGTTCAAGATGGGACTTCGGACGTGGGCCACCTGCTCATCCCAGCCTCTGCTCAGCCAAGAAGAACACAGAACACACACATGGCCTCTAGTTTCTCGGCAATCTGAGGTCAGCTGGCTCTGCAAGATGAAGGTGGAGCCAAATGACCCAATGCAGTCTCACTGAGGCCCCTCACAGTCATTTTTTGCAGACTCTAAATAGACAAAAGTTTTGAAACTTTAGGATCATGTGGTCTGGTCAGTCTCACAATTTCACACAGAGGCCAACTCAGGCCTCCTCATCAGAGTAAACAAGAGCGGCTAGTTACTGTCACCAGGCCATTCGTCATCCATCTGCACCCAGCCCTGAGGAACAAACAGGTCATTTGTTCCCTGCAACAGAGGCGGGAACTACAACAAAGGGTTACAGAGGCTTGTCCCAAGTCCCAGATTTATAATGTGCTACAGCTGGGATTTGAACTCAGTCTGTCCATCTTCAAACTCCAAAGTAAGTACTGAGAGAAGGGTCAGCCCTGCCTACCAGGCCACCCTCTGCCACTCACTAAAGCAGCCCCAGAGGATTCCCAAGACCCTTTGGGGAAATGGCCATCCAGTCCAATCCAGCCTGACCTGAGTCATCTATCTGTGGCCTCTACTTGCGCTATCTCCTGACAGAGCTGGTCTCATTTCTGTACAACAGTGACTTCTTCTAGGAAGTCATTCTTCATGGACATGGCCTCTCTGTTGTATGTACCCTTCTCAGGATGGCCTTCTCAGAGTCCCACAGGCTCAGTGCTTCCTGCAGAGAGTGAGGACCCAACGTTCCTGACTGGCTTGTAGCTCTAGGTGCCTCTTTAATGGCAGGCTCTGTGGCCAGATGAGTTTTCCAAAGTCCCAATCTGGTCATATGCTTTACAACATCCCAGGACTCCACACTATTCTTAGGATTCAGATCAGCCCTCCTGCCACACTCTCTGCAAAGGCCCTGCACCTGAGGATCTCACCGCTGACATCTATCATCCCACCTTGCCCTTGATTTTGGCTCTCTCAGATGCTTAAATTGGCCACTTTACTTCATTCCTATTAAAACGTCATGACTTTGATCTTAAATGTTTTCCAAGAGAGACATGTAAGAACTTAGCCACCAGCTAGCCCACGGTGCTCTCAGGGGAGGACAGTTAGGAAGCAGAGCCCCATAGGAAAAAACAAAGTCATCGGGCAAACATCCTTGAAGGAGATACTGGGACTCCAGCCTTTTCTTGTTTCCTTGTAAACTCTGCTTTGTACTCCTACTATGAGAGGCCATTATACCAAAGGCCCAAAGTGACAGGGCCAAGTAACCATGGGCTGATATCTCTGAAATCTAAATCAAAAATACATTTTTCCTTTATGTAAGTAGATTATTTTGGGTGTTTGAGCCCAGGGACAGAAAGCTGAGTAACACAGAAAATTGCTGACCAAGAGAGAAGGTTCAATCACCACGGAGTCTGTGATGCTGTTCAGAGCCCCCAAAACCACCTAGACATCTGCAAGCAAAACTCAATGGGCAATTGTAGTGAGAAATCACAAGAGCATAATACTGACCAATGTGTGGGCTGTGAGACCAGGCCCAAGGACATTTTGGGTAGACATGAAGATCCTACTGGAAATTGGGCTACTGTGTTACACTCTAGCAAGAACCTGTCTGTTTTCTCCATGCCCTGACATGTGTGAGGTGGAGTCAATGTCAAGGTCACACAGTGTTCTGGCAGAGTCACAGCTATTACTGACTGCCTTCAGCCAGATTTACTCTAAGAACAGGAGCAAAGGCAGGGCAGATAGATTAAAAAATGCTGAAGCGTGGCTGGAAAAGAAGCATCAAGTGTATGCCAAGAATGCTTAAAATGAAATAATTTGGGGTGGAGAGATGGTTCTGTGGTTAAGAGGACAAACTGAGAACCTACATCAGGTGGCTCAGTCACCTATAACCCCAGCTCAAGGGGATCTGATACCTGACTTCCACAGGCACCAATGCTCACATGTGCATAGACCTACATACAAATAATTAAAAATAAATCTTACCAAAAAAAGGCAGCAAAGAACTTTGCCAAGAAATAATAAGAAAGATGTGTTGAGGGTATCTAATACTTATCTCCCAAGTAAGGTGTGGTGACTTCTATCCATATCACAGCACATGAAAGGTGGAGGTAGGAAGATCACCACAAGACCGAGTCCAACTTGGTTCATTGCACACAGTCCCAGCCAGAAGGCCTAGACATGTAAACTCTGATTTGAGATGAGAGCATCAATGTGCCTTCAGGCAGAGCTGTTAGAGAACTCCTGCCAGGAGATTTCTTTGCCATGTTGAGGGCCAACATACTCATAGGCCCTTCATCATTTTAGCTGTGACTCAGGCAGGCTCTGGCATAGCTTTAATTGGCAGTAGATGTTGGCATTTGTCCACATAAGCGTAGCTGGGCAGGCATGCATAATGCCAATTGTTATGGGATCATAGCTTCCACCCAGGGAAGAAAGACCTGGGGGTGGGTTCAGGCAGTATGTGTGGCAGGATCCAAGTCCCAGTGGGCAACCCCAGAAAGGGCAGTAGGTGAAACTGTGAGGATGATGTCTAAGCTGTACTGGAGACCCCAGAAAGTTAAAGATGCCAGGAGTGTAGAATGTGGACCATTGGCGAGTCCAGGGCAGCCAGCGAAGCTGACAGCCTAGAGCCATGGAGCTCATTTGCTTCTCTGGGTTTTAGTATTACTTTGGTCTGATCCTTTATGTCTATGACACTATCCCTTCTGAAACAGGGATGTTTACTCTATGTATGGCCCAACACTATATGCTGTAAGCATGAAAACTTTCTCTTTGGATTTTTGTTTTGTTTTGAGGTAGACTCATAGCCCAGACTTGGTATGTAGTCAAGAATGACTTTGAACTTCTGATCCTCTGTCCTCCACCTCCCAAGTGATGGGAATATAGTATGTCACCATATCTGTCTTTTGTTTGTTTCTGTAGGTACTCACAGATGAGTCTGCCTTGAGCCTCAGAGACTGGGCTTTTAAACAATGCCAGAAGAGTCAAAATCATAGGGCCTCTGGGAGATCATCTACATGCACTATGCATTGTGAGATGGACAGAAGTCTCAGGAGCCAGAAGCAGAAGGGCCCCAAATGCCTTAGTCACCAGCCTGTGGGTCTCAGGGAGTGGAGGACCTTTAGGAGGCAGGAGAGTTGGGTCATTACAAGTATACTCCTGCAGAGGATACAGAGTCTCCCGGCTCCTTCTCTTTCTTTTTTGTTTCCTGGCCATCAGGAGGTAGAGACTACCTCTGCTGTTTTCCTGCCATGTGCACTGGAAAGCTATAGGCTCAAAGTGATAGGGTGGAGTACCCAGTGACTGAAATCTGTGAAACCTTGAGCCACGGAACCTTTCCTCTTTGGAAGTTGATTGTCTCAGGCATTTTGTCCCAGAGACAGAAAGCTGAGTAATACATGCGGTCTTTGCAGCTGTTACTTTTCTCTGTACGAATACACTCTGGCTTCTCAGCTGGGATGTCACTACCTCCACAAAACTTCCCTAGCCCTGCTCCAGGTCAGGTCCCTTGACTTCTCTCACAAAAACTGAGCACTCAAGTGAAGCTCATCCATCTGTGTGAGTCCTGAAATTCTTGCTTCTGCCCCTAACCAGAATAAGAGCATGCCTGCTTCGACTTTTGAGCAGTGCAGCTCTTAGCATAGTACTAGAAAGTGAATGCGTGCTCCTTTCAATCATTTCTAATCCTAGGCAACATCTGTCCTCTCTCAATACTAGCTCAGGAAGCTGGACCTCCATGTTTCCAAGTTCACAAAGTAACTGCATCAGCAAACCAAGTCAATGCTGGTGGGTAAAAGTCCTTTCCACGAGGAACCCACACTCACCTGGTTCTGCAGGCCTGTCTGGGGGTGGGTCCATTACTTGGGAGGTTGGATTCTGAATCCCTGCACAGGGTGGTCGCCAGGCATACTCCGGCTGCGGCTGCAACAAGATGGGTGCATAATTGAGCCAGGCGTGGTGGCACACACCTTTAGTTCCAGCACTGCAGAGGCAGGTAGATTTCTGAGTTTGAGGCCAGCCTGATCTACAAATCAAGTTCCAGGTCAGCTAGGGCTATACAGGAAAACTCTGTCACAGAAAACCAAACCCAAACCAAACCAAACCAAACTGAAAACAAAAACAAAAACCCAACCCTCCTAAACCCCCCTCACAAAAGAAAGAAACCACAACCACATTCCAGGGCCACAGCAGCAGCCACAGCCAGAACAGCTTTAAATACATAGGAACGAAGTACCAAATCATTCCTAAAGGCTCCATGTCACTCAGCTGAGGAAGTAGCCAAGGTAGCTTTGAGCCCATGCCTCCTTCCCTCTCTTGTTTGTTGAGACAGAGTCTCACTCTGTAGCCCAGGATCACCTCTCATCATGTTTCCCAGGCTGGTCTCAAACCCATGGGCATGTCTCTTTCCTCCGCTGTGCTGGGATTACATGAGTCACTCTAGCTTGACCAACCTCTTAGGCACAGCACCGTCACCAGGGTTTACCGTGCACAGGGGAGAGCTGGGCACACCTGAAGCGGGGCTTACAGATGGAGAAGGAAGAGCAGCTAACAACAGCTCAGGGGGTGGGGCAAAGATGAGGGACAGGGGAGGAGCCACAGTAAGAGGGAGAGAGACGGAGGCAGAGGAAAGGGAGTGGTGTGGTGAAGGTGATAAAATGCTAGAGCAAGCTCTGATACCCAGCTGGGGGCTCGATGGCGGGCTTTCTCCCTTTGACACCAGTGATGCTCAGCAGTTAGGGCCTGCAGTCTTGACCCCAGAGAAAGCAGCCCTGGGCCAGGCCTGGACACTTGCCCACAACCACCGTCTCTGAGAAACCACCGGGACAGCAGGTTCCCACCCCCTCACTTGGCCTTCCTTTCTAGATAGAATCTGCAGGAAGGCAGGTCACAGACTCACCAGATGGAAGAGGGGAGAGCTTGTGCGTGGGGGTGGGTGCTCCATGGGCATGGGGGGAGGGTAGCGGATCTGGGACCAGTTCTTGAAGGTGTAGTGAGGCACCATGGCTGGCATGGGTGGGTAGGCATAGGGATAGGCCCCGCAGAGGTGCTCTGGGTGGGGTTCCACGTGGTAGTGCTCTCCTGAGGCCTGCAAGAAAGGCTCATATTTGACTCTCAGCAGCCAGTGGTGCCCTATAGGTGGGATCAGAGCTTTCAGAAGGCAAGGGAGGCTGGGGCACAGGCAGGACGGGAACTCGGGGTTAGATGACTGGTAAAGACAGTCGATGAGGACTGCTTTGTTGGCACATAACTAGCAGAATGCCAGCAACCTTTCCCTTGTGACCCCACTCCTTGAAGGGCCAGACAGTGCATGCTGCCTACGCCCTCCAGCTGCTCACCTTTGTTTTTCTCTTCTGCTGTTTGAGGGCTTCTCTGGCCTTCTCTTCATCTTTGAGAGCTTGGAGCTGGTGGAGGGAGAGAGGCCTGATGGTACAGATAGTTCATAGGCAGGTGTAGGCCCAAGGCCTCACCTGAGAGCACTTAGCTGAGGCTATGGATACCGCTCAAGCTTGGGAAGTTCCAGGAAGGGCACTAGGGGGCGCAGCAGAAGCTGGGCTGACAGCTGTGGGGACCCCTGCTCTTCCTGGTGGCCTGAACACAGGTCAGAAGGGCAGCCCAAGCGCTTTCTTGATAGTGTCTTTTCGTTCCATTATAAATTTTGCTCCTCTAGGCATCACCACTGATGGGGAGTCGAGCTATTCCAACCTTGACACTGTACAAAGTTCAGTAGACAAGGGGCTGGCAGAGGTCCAAAGAGAGCAATGGTAGTAGAGGTGGACGGAGTGCCGCATGTCCCTAGGGCCCTCTAACCCTAAGGTTGGGGCGATGCTCTCACCTGGACATTTGTCAGGGTGACTTGGGCCTGTAGCTTCTCTACTTGCTTCTTCAGCTCTTCCTTCTCTTCATTCATGCGTTCACGGTCACTCCGCTCCCTCTGGAAGTCTTCCTCAAAGATCTTTACCTGGAGGATTGGGAGGTGAGGGGTCAGGGCAGCCTTCTGGAAGGTCGACTCCACGCTTCTCACTGGACTGCCAGGGAAGAGCTGAGGGCATCAGAGATTGCAGTAGGGTACCCTGAGCCCCAAATCCAACTTCACTGGAGTGCTTCTGTCTTACGTTCTGTACTCTGGAGACAGGACTTCATTTAAACAAAGGGATCACTGACTTAATACTAGAAAGTAGAAACATAGTGGCCAGAGCCGTAGAGAAGGACAGCGGAGTTAGCATAGGGAAGGGTGGATGGCTGGCTCCCTGCAAGCCTCACCTGCTGTTTCAGAAGTTCATTCTGTGTCACCAGCTCGTGCTTCCTCAGGTGGCCAGCAGTCCCTTCCGAGCTCCTAAAAGCTGGTGGTGAAGGAGAGGCCTGGATGCTGAGGGCCTCCTCCAGGGCCTGGGGTCAGGAGAAAAGAGACAGGGTGGTCAGCAGGCCTCCCAGGAAGTCAGAGCTCACGGAGAGCCTCTTTCTCGTAACACAATATTATAACTGAAACCCCAGCAGCAGTGATCCTTAACTAGCTCTACCCATCAATACTGGACCTGGACCACTGTACTGAAGCCTCTTCATCATACTGTGGGCTAAAGGCTAGGATTTCATCTCCATTTTATACATAAGAAAACTGAGGCCCAGAGACCCACCCACTGTGACTTGGCTGAGTGTCCTGTGTTTTTTTGTTTTTTGTTTTTTTTTTGCCAATTTGTCATCTGGGGACAGAAAATCTCAATTGAGGCAATGCCTACACAAAACTGGCCAATAGGCAAGTATTTGAGTGAGGCCCCCCTTTTTTTTGCTTAGTGACGGCTATGAGAAGGCTCATCTCACTATGGGTGGTAGTATTGGAGTATATGCTGTATACACAGGCTGAGTGAGACATGAGGAGCAAGTCTGTAAGCAGTGTTCCTCCACGATTTCCGCTTCAGTTCCTGCTTCCAGATTCCTGCCCTGACTTCCCTCAGTAGGAAAGTTATTTATTAGAGGGAAAGCTGAACACAAAGTAAATATATTTGTAGCAATCTTATTTGCATTATCACCCTTGATAAGTCATGCTTATGATTTTTATCTTCTTTATAGTTATTGTTAACTTTTCAGCATTTTAAATTCATTTTACTGTTTTTCTTGATAAATTAAAAAAATAAAATAAAATAAAAAAAGAAATTTATTTATAACCTAAAAGTTAGAAATAAATCCTTTCCTCTCCAAGTTGCTTCTGGTCATGGTAATTCATCATAGCAAAAGAAACCCTAATGGAGGCTGCTGAGGGTTTCTGTTGCTGAGGAAAACTGCAAATGGAGACAGCTAATGAGTGAACACAGGGATTCAACCCAGCCTGTCTGTGGTTAACCTGAAGGCTAACATGAGGTCTTAATGTACAAAGACATGCTCAACTTCATGTACAAAAGTCTGGCTCTGGCTCAACTTTTCATATCCAAGACCTAGAAAGAAGTCCAGCTCTCCAAGAGAAGCTGCACTGTCTGACAGCTTCTTCAGGATTCTTTGCTTCAGCAACCCACTTTGTCTCTAGTTACAGGAGCCTGAACTGCAATTTCTACTTAGTTTCTATTTTACCAACCAACTCCTAAGACCAAACAAAGATGGGGGTGGGTGGGTGGGCATGATGGTGCATACCTTTATTGCCAGCACCTGTGAGCCAGAGGCGGGAGATCTCTGAGTTAGAGACCAGCCTGGTCTACAGAATGAGTTCCAGGGTAGCCAGGATACACAGAGAAACTCTGTCTTGAAAAAAATGACCAAAAAAAAAAAAAAAAAAAAAAAAAAGCCAAGTGCTCTTCCTTAGTCCCCCCACGGCCTCTCACTACTTTCTTTCTTGTCCACAGAATGCTCCCTGGACTTTAGCTCCTAGACATCAGGGTCTTTCAGTGACAGGACTCTTACACTGGCTTTAGGTGTGTGTGTGAGTGTGTGTATGTAAACAGGACAACTCATCAGTAGGGTGAGAAAACCTGAGGGTGCTAGCTACCTCAGGACCATAAAATGGGGCCACCAAAAAGAGATCCAGGGACAGTTTTGCTAATCAAATGACATTCAAGCTTGAGTAAGCCAGGTACTGTCAAGGGAATGGTGGGCCCTCAGAGGAGGCCACCACCTACAAAGGCTACATGAAAGACTGGAATGAGTCCGGTTCCTGCTGGGGCTGGGTCACCCAGGGTATATGGGGGCAGGGAAGACAGTAATTGTGCCTCTAATCCACTGAAAAGGGGTCATCTCTCCTGAATTGGAGGTGCCAGCAGAAGGGTGAGTGGGCCATGCAGCTGAGCTCACAGCAGCCTTCCCCTGTAGGGGTGGCTCTTAGTGCCTACCTTATTAAGCCGCTGGATCTCCTTTTCCTGGTATTCACGATGCCGGGTGAGTGGACTCAGCTGATCCTGCAGGTACTTGACCTTCTGGCGCAACTCCTTGGTTTCCACTGTCAGCTGTTCCTTGTCCGTCTGCAGAGAGTGCAGCGTTGGCAAACGGACTCTCCAGTAGGTCTGGACTGCCTGACCCTCGCCCTGGCTCTCCCTCCTCAGCAACCATTTCAGAGCTTTCTGCGAGTAACCTGGGGAGAGGCTGGCGTCTTCGAGAGCCCATTTGTCCTGCTCTCAAGAAAGAGAAGCCTGGCCGAGTGAAAGGCCCCAACTCTGATGCTAAGTTTCTTCACCAACTGGCAGAGACCTTGGGCTCCACACAGGTCCTCTTAAGGACAATTTCTAAATCCTGAGGCTAATGGGACCTTAACAAAGTCACAGAGGGTCCTCATGAGAGCTGTGAGTCCCAAAATTGGGTGAGAAATGCTTTCTGTGAAACTCTCAGGAGTAAAGCCCCTTTCTCCACCAATTCACACACACACACAAAAGAATACCACAGCTCCTTAAGGACCTCAGGTTTCTAGGAATAGAAGACACAACTGGGTATCAAAGACCTAACTGGGAGGCCATCTAGAGAAGTGCACAGAATACCACAGCTGAGGGGTAGAAGCTTCCAGGCTTCTGTATCCCATAACCACAGCTAGAATGGCAACAGGGCATCAAGTCCCTTCCCTCAATGAAAACAACGTGTGTGTGTTGACTTCCTGCAGAGCACACAAGCAGATGGGGTAGAATTCAAGGCCCTTTCTAGCTCATTCACATCAAAGGAAGAGTTTCTTCACTCTTTACATTTATTTACTGTCTGAATGTGTGGGTGTGCACTCTTGGAGATCAGATGACAGCCTGGGAGAGGTGGTTTTTCTCCTCCTACCATGTGGGTCCCGGCACATACTTTATCCACTCAGCCATCTTGCTAGCCCAAATATACTTCCCTGACTGAGAATCAAAGTGACTGCAGTAGTGAAAGCATCAATGCTATTCACAGGCCAGGAAATGGATTATTTACTTTCCCAGAGGCTGAGTTTCATGATTGTCCCTTGTAGGACAATTAACTCATTAACTCATTCTGTCGCCTAGGGAGGCCCTGAGCTTTGGTGATCCTTTTAAGAAACTGGCATTGTAGGCCTGTACCATGAGACCAGCTAGGCAGAGTTTAAAACAGTGGTTGGGCTGGAAGTGGTGGTGGACACCTTTAATTCCCACAGTCTCGAGACAGGGGCACATGGATCTCTGAGTTCAAGCCTAGCCTGGTGTACATAATGAGTTCCAGGCCAGCCTAGGCTACCTCAAAATAATCAAGAAATAAAAAGAGTAGATGGCAGTGCAGCATAAAAAGCAGGCATGGCTAAACAAAAAAACAAAAACAAAAAAACTGTATTATCAGCAGACATATGATTTGTAAAATGTCTGGGAGCTGGAGAGATGCTCAGTGGTTAAAAGTACTTGTTCCTCTTGCAGAGGACCAGATTCAGTTCTCAACACTCACATGGAGGCTCACAAACATCCAAAATTCCAATTCCATGGGATGTGATGCCCTCTTCTGGCCTCCATGGGACTAGGCTCAAATGGGGTGCATACACATACACAAAGGCAAAATAATCATACATACACACAAAATAAAACAATCCAAAAAAAAATTTAACCATGGTTACTTCTCAGAGGCCCAAGGTCTGGGGAGGGGATGGGTAAGTATTCCAGGAAAGTGTTTAGTTCATTTGAATTGTGCAGATCAAGGGAGAGATGAGGTGGGTCAGGGCTCCTCCCTTCCTGTGTGACCCCTAGTCAGTATTCCACACATCAGTGGGTGACTGGTTTCTAGTCAGAGGTGAGTGATGTCCTGGCTCTTGCTGAAGACTCTAGGACAAGGCATGTCCTCGACCACAGAGTTCAATCTGCAAGGCCAGGCTTAACCTGAAAAGGCCCTGCCCTCCTCCAGCAAACAGAAGGTCAAAGTCCACGGATTTGTCTCCCCTGTAGACTTGAGTAAGGAAAAGAGCCCAGAGAGGAGGGGCATCTGGCCTGAATGCCATGTGATGAACTTAGAAGAAGGGACACAGTGCCTCTGCAGCCAATCCTCAAGGGAAGGGGGCAGTCACAGACACAAGCTGTGCTCAGATAAGGCCTAGGTGTCACGTACTGGGACAGTGCCTCTGAAATGCAATCCATGTTGAAAATATCTGCTTTAAAACCAGGCAAAGTGGCCCACGTGCAGCTTCCATGAAGAGAAAGCAGTGGCATTGTTACTAAACCTCCAAGGGCTTAGGAGTCAGGAGGCCTTTCTTCTGTCGGCTGCTTCAGGACTCTGGGGGGCTGTGGCTGGCACCAGTCACACATGACAGAGCAGAGGCCATTTCTTCAGAGTGCTGCTCTACAGTACAGCCCAAATCAGGTCCCTCTGCCCAGTCTCTGAACTCTGTCCCTTTGTTGTAGAACTTACCATACTTTTACTTATTAGCTCCTACCCTGTCTCTCAGCATCTCTTCTCCAGCCAGGGCAGAGCTGTTTTCCCTGATTCTGCCTGGCACAGTGCCTAGGGCAGGCTAAGAACATGACTAGATAAATAAATCCCTCCTGTCTTAGGTCCTACTGTACTCTGAACAGCGCTTCACCCTATCAAGGACTGCTTTATCTGTTTCAGGACACAGGGTCTTTTTATTTTATTCTGACAGTCTCATGTAGCCCAGGCTGGCCTCAAATTCTCTATGAAGCCAAGGATGGCCTTGAACGTCTGTACTTCCTCTTTGAACTTCTATGCCTGTTTATGTAGCACTAGGAACTGAACTCAGGGCCTCACGCCTACTAGGCGAGCACTTTACCAACTGAGTGCCAGCTGGATCCCATGACAGGGTCTTGCTTTTAGCTCAGACTGGCCTGTAACTCCCTATTCTCTCGCTCAGCCTCCTGAATGCTGGGATTACAGGTGTGAGCCTACCATGTCCTATTTTTATGTTTTATATTATGTATTTCTTCGTATAGTTCCTGAGAATTTAACACTTCAACTGATTAGCAAGTGGAGAGATGGCTTAGTGGTTAAGGGCACTGGCTGTTCTTTCAGAGGACCTGGGTTTGATTCCCAGCATCCATACAGTAGGCTCACAACTGTCTATAACTCCAGTTTCAAGAGATCTGATGCTTTCTTCTGGCCTCCACAGGCACCTGACACACATATGGTACACAGACATAAATGCAGGCAAAACACCTATACACATAAAATAAAAATAAGTAAATTAAAAAAAAAATTTCAACAGATCAAAAAGCTTCGCAAAATGGAAGCAAGAAAAACTGAAAAGCCACAGTTATCCCATCTTCTTAATTTTAAAAAGGGAAGCAGGTCTGCTAGAGGTCACAGAGCTCTTGACTCACTAATCCCAGGGACTCTGGGAGGGAGCCTGGAACCTCAGAGATTGCAGGTCACACTTGCCTCTTCCATTTCGATCTTTGACTTGGCCAGGAGGAGTTTCCGGTCAAAGTCCCGCTGCTTCTGCTCACGCTCGGCCTCCAGCTCAGTCACCTGTTTCTGCAGGTCCAGCAGCTTCTGGCGGAGCTCTGTGATCTGGAGGAGCGGCAGAGAGGGAGTGTGAGGGCAAAATGGGCAGCATCCACCAGCTGTCCCGCTACCCCTCCAATCTCAGCCTGGCCATCCATGGCTCAGCTCCCAGGAACTCCATCACCTTCTGCTCATACTGCTGCTTCATGGACCGGAAATGCTGGTCCCACTGCTTGTTCACTTCCAGCAGCTGTGGGCAGGCAGGTGCTGGGTTAGATACACAAGGAAGGAGTGCCAGACACCCACCCAACAGAAATACTAAAACCAAGGGCTGAGGTGTGACTCTGTAGAGTGCTTGCCTAAGGTCAGCTTAGTGTAGGACATGGATTAAATTACTCTGTAAACGAATAATGCAGACATTAAGAAAAAAAAGACACTTAATACATTCTCTCAGCTTTAAGAAGCCATAAGCAATTACTCAGAGAAGAAAAACAATTCTACAACACTAAGAAAATCAAATGACAGACCATGAGAAAGGACATTCGATTTCAGACATGTTACCAAAGACAAAGGTACTAAAAAAAGGAAAGAATTGGCTTATGCTGTACATCTTAACAGCTACCCTGAGATAATTTTAAAAGAAAAAAAAAATTAATCTGAAAAGTAATATGTGTCATTTTATTTTCTGCATTCAAAAACCCCGAGTACAGGGTTTGCTCCCCTGTGCCCTCAGCTATCAGGAGGCTGAGGAAGGAGAACTATGAGTTCAGGTTTGCTAGGCAGCTTGGTGAGGCAGCAGATCCATTTCCTAGTACCACAAAAATGAAGACAAAACAACCCAAGGGAATGCGTCAAGCTGAAGTCAGCTGTAATTATCTCTAGGGAGATTCTTGATTCGTTTTATAATGAGCATTCTTTTAGTTCTGAGATGTGAGTAAATAAATCTAGAGTATGCATGAAGCAAGCTTTCAGATGTGGATGAAGGCAGAGGAGGAGGAGGAGGAAGAAGTTGGGGAAGGACCCAGCCTTGAGAAGAGGCCTAGAGAGGGACAGGGAGGGGCACTGCCCTGGGTGGAGGGGGCTGGTGAGACACATAATGCAGCAAAGGGCCTGGGAGCTTCCTTCAGGGCTGGCCACTCCCCACACTGCAGAACGTGTCTCACTGTGTGCTGTCACTGGCCTGACTTAGCATGGCCTCCCGGCTATTCAATTTACTTTCCTTCTCTTAAGCTCCCCACTTTAAGTTGTGTGTATATGTGTGTGTGCCTGTATGCGGGTTTGCACACATTGAGTGTGGGTGTCCATGGAGGCCAGAACAGGGGGTTGGACCCTTGAGGTGGAGTTACAGGTAGTTGTGAGTCCTGGGAACCGAACCCTGGGTCCTCTGCAAGAGCAGCGTGCCCTCCTACCACAGAGCTCCCTAAACTGCCAAACAATTTCAGGCCATACCACAAATAAATACATCAGTGATCCCTGGGGTGGATCAAGAGAGACCTTGGCCATGGGCAGATGGTTCAATGGTTTCCACAATAACTCTCCAAGATGACCTGGTACCAGTGGGAAGCAGGGCCTTCATCCCTCTGGTCCCAGGAGACCACCCTGTCCAACCACCTACCTCCATGCGTTGCTGTTCCAGAATCTTCACCTTCTTTTCGGCTGTACCCAAGACTCCCACCTCAGGGACTTTACTCGCCATCACAGTGGCCTGGGGAGAAACAGAGAGAGCTTTCACCCAAGTCTCAGATAAGAGTTTCACTGCCCTTCCAGAGCTCCAGTCCTCTGTCTCTAATTGCCCAGCTCCTCCTACCCAGCAGCCACCAGGAGAGATGTCACAGCCATAACCTTCTCCCGGAAACCCATAAGAATCATGCCCCTTTGCTGATGTGTATCACAGTTGCCTGCCTCCTCATCCCAACCCCAGCTCGTTCCACAGCCATCTTCTTGGCTCTGGCTCTAGCTCCGAGGCACTGCTGGTCAATTCTCATAACAACCTCAAATCTCCTGACCCAGAAAGGCGTGAGTTACAGACTTTCAAAGTTATCAGGAGCCAGTGAGACGGCTCAGAGAGTGAAGCTGACTGTCTCTAAGCCCGAGGACCTGAGTCCCATCTCCAGAATGTTCATGGCGGAAGGAGAAAGCTGACCCCTGCCAGCTGTCTTCTGCCCTCCATACACACATGGAACCTCCAACACAAAGTAAACAAATGGACACGTTTTACAGAGAATGGAGTCCTGATGCATGTGCTCAGAGCCCAGCACTGTGCAGACATGTGCACATGGCATACCACTTCTGAGATTCCTTCCAAATTCTACAACCACAATCTAATATAAACCCAAACCTATTCTGCAAAACAACTGGCCAACATAACCCAAAAGCGTCAAGGTCATGAAAACAAGGAACAGCTGAGCAATGAGACAGGCCTGAGGAAACTAAGGAGCTGAGACAACTGAATGCCATGTGGGACCCTGGATTCAATTCTAGAACAAAGAATAAGAACAGGAATGAAGGATATATGGAATCTGGATAGTGTTGCAATGTGAATGTTAATTCCCACTTTGGTAACTGAACTGTAGTTATGTAATATGGTTGATGAGGTGGTTTTGTGGCTTTGGAAGCTGGCCAGGGAAGCCAGAAGGAGTGTGGAAACAGAACTCATTTCTACGTAAGTTTAAAGTTACCACAAAATAAAATATTTTGAAATTAAACAACTAGCAAGTGTTGAGGTGACAACCACAGAACAAGGCTAGGGATGTAAATGCAGTGACTGTCACCATGGTCCTCAGTGTGTGATCAAGACTGTGGGGTCTGCATGGGGTCCCATCCACTGGAGCCCACCTAGTGAGTCCCATCTGCCCCAAGTCATACTGTCCCATCTCTCACATTCTCTGTTCCCCACCCCAGGCTGGACCCACAGAGGCTGCAAGAAGGGTTTTGAGCCTCTAGTGCCCCCTACAGGTTATGTCCTGTAAGCACACCATGGTACCTGGAGAGGAAAAGGTGTATTTGATATGGTGGCCTCTGAGAAAAAGCAAAGATGCCTGCCCCCAGGAAGCCCACTGTCTCCTGGAGGGTGCTGAGGTCCCTTATCTTGGCAGACAGAGGCACCCCATTCCCAGATCTACTGTTAAAAGCAACAGCTAAAGGCTAGCTGTGGTGACCTCCAGGAGAAGGAGGAGGATTTTTGTGAGCTGGAGGCTGGAACACAGTGAGTTCCAGACCAATCACGGCTACATAGTGAGATCATGCTTTAAAAAAATAAAAAAAGGGGCCATGCTCATGAGAGTGGAAGTGAGGAGGCTCTGCCATGTAGCTGGCCAAACTCATGTTTGTCTGAGAGGCGATGGTACGTGACCTCTCTAAGACCCCTGCCAATGGGGAACACGGAAGAGACATCTTTCAGGCAAAAGAGCCTGAATGAGCTCATGGTTTTACAAGTTCTAGGTAAGGTACATCTCCACCCAGTGATGAGTGAGTGACAGAGATAATTACTACATTACACAGCATAAAGTTAGCATTAGGGCTCATGCTGCAACTGATACAATTCACGTAAAGAGGAGAGGGGAGCATGTTTTGTTAAAGACAGGGTGAGAGGAGATTGGGGTACTGGTGAAAGTGGAGCAAGGGTCACTTGGGACTTGGCTGTGTGTCAAGGCTGGGCCTGGAGGTAGGTAGGTGTGAGTCAGTGCTACGGCATCTCCAGACCATAATGATAATACCACTGTCTTCCTCTCCATGCAGAGGCTCCAAGGTGCAATCTCACAAGCTCAGCCTAACAGCTCAATTTTGCCATGGAATATCAGATGAGGCCTGATATACTACACTGACTTTGGGGGTCACCTTTAACAGAGAGAGCCCTTAAACTAGCAAGCAAAGGAAGCAGTGGGAGGGGGGCACAGAGCCACGTGACTGCATGGGTCTCAGGGACTGAAGGCAGAAAAGGCCAAGGAGTGGTCACACCACAGCTAGGAAACACAGTCTATCAACTAGAACATTCTATGCTGGAGCTGTGTGCAGGAGAAGATGGGCTCCCTCTGACTGAGGAGGTGAGCAGACCTGGGTCTGAGAAACCTAGGATACTAGAACTTTCTGCCACACACCTGCTGCTGTCCAGCCATGCCCTTCTTGTCAGCACCCTCTGTCTTTGAGCAGCTGGGCTCTTTGCAGCTGCTATTCATCAACAGTTTCTTGAGCTCCATGTTTTCCTCCCTGGATAAGAGACAAGTGGAGAAGTCACAATGTCAGTCCTGGGTTAAGGAGCCTTTGAAACCAAAGACATACTGTCACAGGCTCTGTAGCAATGTTCTGAGAAGTGTAATGAGATCAAAAGGGCATCCATGAGCCACCTAGAGGGTGTGCAGGCTTCCTGGGAATCCTTAGCAATTTCCCTGTCTGTGCTTTGTCTACACATATGGCTCCTTCAAGTCCTACCATCTTGTTCTAATAAGAAAGTTCTGTCCCTTGGTTATAGTGTCCTGGCTCAGCTGAAGCAGGCAGAGCCTGTGTGGTACTGGTAGGTCCTGAGCACTTACAGGCACTCACCACTCCCTTCATCAACACAGAAAGAGCAGGCTCCTGCCTCAGAGCCGGTGCTGGCAGAACCCTCTTCACATCTGTCACTGTATCTGCTTTAAGGTTATCATCTGCTCTAGAGGTGATGCTCTAGAGGAGACCTCCTTTATAATTTACAATAGAAGCAGTTGCCAAGCAAAGCTAAGTGTGGGTATTCACACCTGTAACCCCCATGTTTGTAAGACTGAGGCACCTATAGAGTCTGAGGCCAGCTTGAGCTACATAGTGAGTTCCCTGGGCTAAGGAGCAAGATTGTTTCAAATAAAACAAGTAGGGGCTGAAGAGATGGCTCAGCGGTTAAGGGCACTGACTGCTCTTCCAGAGGTCCTGAGTTCAATTCCCAGCACCCACATGGCAGCTCACAACTGTCTGTAGTTTCAGTTCCCAGTCCCAGGCAAACACCAAGGCAAATAAATAAAAAAAAAAAATAAAATAAAGTTTTTTTTAAAAAACAAAAAACAAATAAAACAAGTAGAAATATAACTAAACGGGAGTGAAATCCTAAGTTCATGAGGTAGGTAGTGCTGGGGTCTCAGGATGCTTGAAATATGGACACACCCCCTCAGCTTCCACGTAATTACTCGGAATCAAATGGCCTTTCCCCCAAGGACTTGAATTACTGACTTCCTACCCATAAGTCCTTGGGAGAAGGCTCTTGCCTTCTCACCCACTCACCCTTCCCTCACCCTGGGCATCCTTGTCCTTGACATTATGCATACCCTCCATGAATAATGGGGTATGATTCTAAAGCCCACTATCAGGCCATCCAAAAGTAAACCAAGGCACGATAATGCAAAATGGCCCTATGGCCACAGTGACCAAGAGGGAACACAGAGTGGCAAATCTTGATTCTAATACAGATTCTCTTGTCTAAAAGATAACCCAGGAGTGAGACCTTTAGGAAGCCCACCTCTCTGGGTCTGTCTTCCCTCACATATTGGGGGTTAGTCGGTATGATCTGAGGGCAAAGGCCCTTTGAGATCCAGCAACTACAGATTCATGTTTCCCAAGACCTCCTACATTGTGGTCAGAGATCCTTGGTGATGGGTACACTCTCTGGTTAATTAGTCTAAGACATCCAACTCAGCCTTGCCAAGGATAGAGAGGCTGGAGTAAAAATGCATGCCTTTCACAGGCTGAGTCCAGTGAGGGACTTCCAAAGATCCTAGAAAGCAGGGAATGATAAAGACCACCAGGGGGCAGGAAAGTCTTGAGCCAGCTCCTAACAAAAGTGATCTCCAATGGAGAAGGGCAGCTCTCAAGGCTGTCTACACTCCCTCCCAAAATACAAGGGAGAAAATAGCAGAAGCCAAGGAGAAGGGCTCTAAGATGTCGCCTCATCCCAGGAACCAGTGTGTCCCATTATTCCTCTGCCCTACTCCCCCTCTCCCAGTTCAAGGTGGCCTGGACCTACCGCAGCCTCTCAGCAGCCCGATCTCGCTGTTCCAGGCCCTTGTCCAGCTTGGCCTTCAGGACTTCGTTCTCCTGGCGCAGCTGCTCACACAAGGTCTGTGGTGTAGATTGGAGGGTTAAGAGGAGGCATGTTCAAGGCAGGCTGACATGGGCTGAAGCTACAGCCAGCCCAGTCAGAACCAGCTACTATATCCCCTTGATTGGCAGGGCAGCTGGGAGCCAGGCCACTAGGCCCATCCATCAAGGCTTTTCTTCCATGGCAGCCAGCAGTGAGGATGCACTGGGGTTCTGCTTCTCCAGATGAGAATTCCCTCCCTCTTCCCTTCCTGGCTCTCCCTGCATAGACCGCTCCTCCTTAGCAGCCCTCCCTGGCTCACTTCTCTGTTTCTTTTTCTAACTAGGGTGGATATCTTATATTCACTCTAGGATGACGTAGAAAGAAATCAATTCCCACAACACAGAACACAAAGGCAATTTTATCATATCACCCAGGGAGCCTCCAGAACTGCTTTCTTTCTATCATAAGACAGTCCTGGATGATGGAAGGCCAACCTTGCACTGCAGATGGTTGAAGGTTGAGGAAACAGAAAGCTTGTTATTGGTTTCTTCAATGCCCAGCAAAGGACCCTGTGCCATATTTGATCTAAAAAAATATACACATGTCCTTTTCTTTTTTAAGCAAGGCCTCACTCTGTAACCCAGTTGAGCCTGAAATTCACTATATACCTCAGCATTGAATTCCCAGCAATCTTCTTGCCTCGGCCTCCTAAGTGCTGAGATTACAGGTGTGAGCCTGCAGTGTTTGTTGAGTGAATCAAGAAACAAATCAGAGAGAGAGAGAATGAGGAGGAACTGGATTCAGCTTCCTCCACCCAGAGGCTGAGAAACAGGGAGTTGCTATGGCCCTGGGTGGGGACTCCAGGGGACAGAATGTCCTCCTTCTGTCCCTAAGGGAAGGCCACAATGACACCTCATTTGTTACACTGTCATTCCAGGCCACAGTAGTCAAAGGTTACCTCCATCAGAGAGTCTAAGAGTACACCTGTGAGCTCGTTTATTGTTTGTTTTAAAGACTGTCTTGTGTGTGTGTGTGTGTGTGTGTGTGTTCTGTTTTGATTTAAAGGTTGATTTGTTTTTATTTTATGTATATAGGTGTTTTGCCTGCATGTATGTCTGTGCACCATATGTGCATAGTGTCCACAGAGGCCAGAAGAGGGCACCAGATCCCCTGGAACTGGAGCTATAGAATGTGAGATGGGTGCTGGGTATGAAACCCAGGTCCTCTGCAAGAAAGCAGCCAGTGCTCTTAACCTCTAAGCTATCTGCACCTGCCCCCTTTGAGACAGGATCTAGCTATGTAGCCCAGGATGGCCTTGAACTTGAGATCCTCCTGCCTCAGCCCCTAGAGCTGGCTCATGGGTGTGAGCCTCCACACCTGGCCTGCTCATTCATTCTTTCACTAATTGTGGATGAAGTGTCAGGCACTGAGGTACCATGGTGGGTACATGCCCCTCTGTGAAGACAACATTCATCAGAAAGACAGACTAAGCAAACCAACTACTTAATAAGACAGAACTGTTGGCAACTGTTAGAGCCAAGAAGGGAATAAACAGGAAACTGATATAAGAGACTGGTGGGTGTCAGCACATATCCCCATCTGAGTGCCAAAAAGTTGATGCTCAGAACAATCTCAACCCCCGTACTACATCAGGTTTTCTTTCTAAGGGCTTGGCTTGGAAATCCCAAAGCCTTGGTGGCCTCTCAAGGAGGTCTCCTCGCTCAGCCTAGGCTCTTCACCACACATTTCCATTGCTTTCTAGTCTCCAAAGAGAGGATGTCCTGCATGCTCCTTGCCATGTAACCAGCCAAGACCTCCCCTGCACAAACACACAAGGTGGGTTCCCTCCTTTTCTCAGTGACTGGCCTTCAGGTGAGGGCTCAGCTGAAAGAAAGGGGTGCAGACCCTCTAAAAGCCATCTTTACAACAGTCGCCAATCAACTGTAAGTGGACCATAACTAACTGCAAGCCCTCCGAGTTAAGACGGCCTGCCCAGTGTGGCTGAGAACCATCAAGCAAAGCTGACAGTGATCTCGAAAAGTACTAGGTTCTAGACTGCACAAGGGCCTCCTTTGATGCAATGGTCCCAGGAGGGGACACTGCTAGCTCAGTTCCTGACAGGACAGAGATCAGTGACTTGTCCTAGACCATTCAGTAACAAAGAACCAAGGACAACATACTCCAAAGTCTGATCGGGTTGAGCAAAGGAATCTGACTATCCCCCCAGCATAGGGGGCCTTTGAAGAGGGATTTGAGAAAGGTGGCTAAGGGTACGAGATTTAAAATACGACAGATTAAAGCTGGCTGTGTTTCATGTCTGGAACCCCAACATTTAAGTGGCTGGGGCAGGAGGATGCTGTTGAGTCTACAGAGTGAGCTTCAGGCCAGCCTGGGCTAAGAGTGAGACTGCTTTAAAAAAAAATGCAAGAAAACAAAATAAGAATTGAAGTTCTGGTATCAGTCCATCATGTACCAGCTAGGTGACCTCGGGACTTAGAAAAAAAAAAACAAAACTTTTTTTTTTTTTTTTTTTTGAGTGCTGTTTGCCCATCTGGGAAGGAGTCATATGAACAGCTCTTTCTGCAGGGGACAGAACATACAAAGAGCTGCAGTAACAGCTAAGTAAGCTACCGGGTGAGCCATGGTAGCAGAGGCAAGTAGATCTCTAAGTTTAGGGTAGCCTGGTCTACATAGTGAATTCAAAGCCAGCTAGGGATACATATTGAGACCCTGTCTCAAAAACAAACAAACAATCCAAAGAAACGAGAACAAAGCAGGCCACAGCCAGCTGGCCAGACCACACTCCCCAGAGCACCCATTATGAATCTGCCCACCTCCTATTTCCTCATTTCCTTCTTTTTCACACACCTTCCCACAACTTCCTTACTACAGTCACCAATGTGAATAAGAGGCCTCAAGTAGGTCTAAAATCCAGCCCTCCAAAGTCTTCATAGTTAAGTCCTGGACCCCACAGGTGGCTTGCCTCACCTGCAGGATGGACGTGCGCTGCTCATTTTTATGCACCTTGGAAGCCAATCTGTTGAACTCGAGGGCCATGCGGCTCAGGTGGGTGAGCTGGCTGTGATCAGGCTCCTCGGCACAAACACTCAGGGTGGTCTCTAGGCGCTGCAGGTGGAGCATGAGATTGCTATCCTCTGGGGTTGGGGGCCTCAGCTCCTGTGAGAGCAAGGGGATGATATTCACCAAGCTGAAGCAGGCAATAGCAGCCAATTCTTCCACTGCTTCCCCATTCATCATGACTCAGTTTCCCCTGTGGCCTCTGCTTAGCCCAGGGAAATTTTCCAGTTACACAGGTTCCCTATCTGGAGCTGACTCACAGGCAGGACCTAGAACTTCCAGGCCACTTACTGGCCTAACAGCACCAGAGCTGTCACCCTCCTCCACTGAGTGTGCCTGAGGGTAGTTAGTTCACCCTCCCCGGGCGGGGCACCCTCTCAGCACTTCACAGAACAGCAAAAATGCACAGCAGTGAAGACAGAGAGGCAGTCCCTAGTTGTATACATCCTGCTTCCTGACCTCAGAGAGGCTCCTCTCAGGGGAGAGGGGCTTGACTAGGAATGGATGAAGTATCATCTCTTTCTTTCTTTTTTTTTTTAAACTTATTTATTTTTTTGCCTTGGTTTTTGCCTGAAACTGGAACTACAGACAGTTGTGAGCTGCCATGTGGGTGCTGGGAATTGAACTCAGGTCCTTCGGAAGAGCAGTCAGTGCTCCTAACCGGTGAGCCATCTCTCCAGCCCACCATCTCTTTCTAAGACTCATAGCTCCAGGGCTGCAGCTATGAGTTCAATTCCCAGCATCCACATGGTGGCTCACAACTGTCTGTAATTCCAAGATCTGACACCCTTACACAGTTATACATGCAGGCAAAACAACAATTCACATAAAGTAAAAATAAATATTTTTTAAAAAAGACTCATAGCTCCAATACTCCAAAGAACCCCAACATAGTACACTATGTTAAGTGACAGCCAACAGTTAAGGACCATTCTCTCCACTCTCTCTGGAACATTCCTACTGAAGCCACTGCCCTGGTTATGCCCACATCAGGCCTTAGGATCCATTCTAGTGGTACCGTTCCTTCTTACTGCATCAATCCTGGCCTCCCAACCTTCTTCTGTAGCCAGAGCTCAGGGTTCTGTAGTCTTTATTTCTGTACATTCTCATCATCTACCTCAAATGCTTCAACTCCTCCAGACCCCTCCCCCCAATACTTCAGACACACACAACAGACCTCCTGTAACACTTTAGGGAATCAGAGATCAGAGCCATAGGGCCCTCAGGGCCACGCTGGGACAGTAAAGCACAGTGACAGAGAACTTGCTCATAGCACACAGTCAATACATGGCAGAGCCAGCCCTACAACCAGAGTTTTCTGCCTGAGATCCAGGGCTGTGGCAACGGGATGCTCAGCCTGTTCCCTGTCAGCACCATGCTCTAAGAGAGATGGTACTACTCTCCAATTCTGCATCCCTGCTCCACCACTTCTTCCCAGAAAGGACCAGTGTGGCCAAGGCTGCTCTCTGAAGACTCATAAAGTGCTTCAGGTCCCTCAGATTTCTCTAATTAGCCCACAAGCTAACAGCTGGAGCTGGTGCATTCCTGGCTTGGCACAGGCTGACTACACAGGGACTTTTAACTTAGAGCTAAGCTACCAGCCCCAGGAACTTTTAACTCAAGAAAAAAGTTATGGGCTCATAGTGAAAACTTTCTGAACAAGAGAATCTTGCCTCTCAGTTGTGTCTGAGTCCTCAGGGACAGAACAGAACGAAGGACATAAGGTCCTAGGAGATAAAACACAGAGGTGTGAGTGAACAAAAACACAGTAGCCTTTCCGACTTTCATGTCTCAAAGTGGTGGAGACTGCAGCTTCAGCAAAGGAAGGCCCTGCAGCACTGGCAACAATTTTAAAAGAACTACAGTCTACAGTGGACCATGCCTGTCATTGCAAGAACTTAGGAGATAAGGCAAGAGGTTTGCCCTGAGTTCTGGGCTTATGGAGTGAGACTGTGAGATCTTGTTTTCTCTCTCTCTCTCTCTCTCTCTCTCTCTCTCTCTCTCTCTCTCACACACACACACACACACACACACACACACACACATGCACGCACAGAAAAAAGCAAACATTAAATGAGAAGGAAGGGAGATGAGAAAGGACGGATATAAGGTCCCTGAGGAATCTTACAGATCTTTCACAATAGCTCTCCAAGAAGTCTGGCATTTTAAGAAAGAACAGAAGGATTGGGCTGGAGAGATGGCTTAGCGGTTAAGAGTTATTCTTAACTCCTCTGACTGCTTTTTCAGAGGACCTGAGTTCAATTCTCAGCATCCACATGGCAGCTAACAACTGTAATTCCAAGATTTGCCACAGTTTTACATGCAGGCAAAACACCAATTCACATAAAATAAAAATAAATATGTGGGGGGGAAAAGGACAGAAGGATCACATGGTGGGGACCAAGACAGTAAGCACCGCAAGGTAGGAACAGGGATGCATAGCCCTCTGAAGCTGGAGGAATGTGTGTACCCCACATGTGAACGGAAGGGCTAACCTCCAACCACCCGCCCCTGGGAGGAGTCAAGGACCTGAACAAAAGGGTAACTCACTCCCACTCACCTCCACCCCCACCACATACACGAGGCGGACCCTTGCCACACTCCCAGGCTTGTAGCCTGCCAACCCAGAAGGCTGAGTCATCATAACTGGTAGAAAAGTGATTGGCCCAGAGGCCAGTGGAGCTGGCAAGTAGCCCAGGCTTTCACAACAGTGGGGGGTACTGTGTGGTGCCCCAAGCTGGGGAAGTCACCAACAGGAGATTTGCATATGAGACCAAGAAGCACCCCATGCTCTAACCCCTCTGTGTCCCCCATGTAACTCCAGAGGACCCAAGGGATCTGCGTGGCCCGTGCCTGCCATGCAGGGGCAGGTGGCAGAAACAAAAACAGAGGGTGTGCTCAGGGGGCTTGCTTGTGCTCACCATCATGGTCCTAGGGTGGCTGCCAGTTTGGGGTGGAGAATTCTGCTCCTCAGTGGAGAGCACTTCAAAGTCAGAGGAGGTGCCCTGTGCAAAAGGAAGTTAGGGGCTGCCCAAAAGAATTGCACCCTGCCTCCAACAAAGAGTTGTGAGGGGCCAGAGGGGCCAGCACTGAGTTGTTGGAGGTGACCAGTCACGCACCATCTGCATGAGATCACCCAGAACTCCACACAACTGCCCTCACCCTCCTTGTGATCTAATGACTGTTACCTTATCTGTGAAACGGATGTGGGGTGAGCTGACCTTCAACCACTATTATTTATTTGTTCACTGGTGTGTATGTGTGTGTGTGTGATTGTGTTAACGCCACAGCAGCACTGTGTGGAGGTCAGAGAACAAGTTTTGGGAGTTGCTTCTCTCCACCCTGTGGGTTCTGGGAATAGAACTGAGATTTCTGAGTTCACACTTGATATCAATTACCTTTACCTACCAAGCCACTTCACCAGCCCAAGGAGTGCATTTTAAAATGTTTCATATGCTTTATTCTCTAAAGTCCTTCATGGAGCAGCTTGGAAGTTCTTATTCTCTTTGGACAGATGAGAAAACCAAGTTCACCAAGTCAGTTAACACACAAGGTGTGACTGCACAAGACAGCAGATCTTGCCAAAGCAACCAATCTATCTCCTAGGTTCAAGTGTCTCTAGCTCAGCCCTGGTGACAGCAGCCACTACAGCCATCACTACGGAAGGTCTTACACCAGCGGTAAGGCCAACCCAGCCCCAGAGGTCCCCAGGAAAGAACTGATCTGAGAACACTAAGGATGGGTAGATGGTACAGAAAGTGTCTCCAGATGCACCGCAAACTGAGGTGGTGGCTAGCCAATCTTCTGTTTTCAGCTCTCCAGCCATTCCAAGGAGACTTAACTGGTTCTTCAATCACAATGGGCCCACAGTCCATCTAAAGCTGCACTGGACTCTCAGATTTCCCTTAAACATGACCAGGGGCTGGGGAGATGGCTCCGTGCTAGAGCCTTTACTACACCAGCAGGAGAACTTATGTTTGGATTCTCCAGCACCCATGTAAAAACCAAGGGTGGGCATCTGTAATCTGTAACTCCAGTGCTGGAGTAAGCAGAGGCAGGGAATCACTGGAGCTTGTTGGTCAGCTGACTTATCTGAAAACAGCAAGCTCTAGGTTCAGTGAAGAGACTTATAGGAATAAGAAAGACAGCAATGAAACAGGATACCTGATCCTCCTATGTCCTCACATGCACACACTGGGTACATTCCTCCATGTGTACAGTGAACACACACACACACACACACACACACACACACACAAAACTCTACAAAATAAAACAAACAAAAAAGCCCCAAACCATCTTGACTTGCAGAGACTATCCAGCTTTCTCTGTCCTGAGATGGGATAGGACAGATGGGAGACACCAGTCCAGCTGACCACCTAGTCATTGCCACCATGACCCCATCTATGGTCTCAACCCTGCTACTGAAAATCTCCCCCAAACCTACGCTCTCTGGATTCCATACATGACGTTGGAAAAGGTCCTTTTCTCCTCATCATCTGAAGGAACCCTCGATGAATTGACCCTACTATATCAAATTAAACTTCTGCACTGAGCTTGCAGGCCATGATTTCTGAGCCTCTTACAGTGTCTGTCTGTACCCCACTGGTGAGCATATCACATTACACAGCTCAGGAAACAAAAGAAATTCTTCGTTGGATCACAGCCTTTCCGGACATATTAATTAGGACTTCCATCTCAAAATAGCAAGCCACCCTTTCCCAGTGCTCCAGAATAATGTGAGGTGGAAGAGCTTCAGGCAGCCAGTCACAACTCCAAATGTAACTTACATTGGATGAAGGCTTGGAGGCTGGTGCTGGCTTCTCCATCGAATTTTCAGTGGTGGTGGTGGTGGTGGTGGTGGTGGTGGAGGCACTGGCGATGGTGGTAGGATGTATCTGGACCTGTGTATCCTGTCCTAGAAAATCAAGACTGTGGCTAAAGAAACCTAGAGGGGAAGAGGTCTGAACCCAGCCAGTGATGGAAGCCCTCTGACTGAGTTCTCTCTTGATCTGGAGAAAAGGGAGGCTGTCCTTTGAAGACAAAAAGCCAGGTGAAATGACTGGCCTGAGTAAAGGGAACAGAGCCTGGGCAGAGGCCTTCTTCCCAGACCTTCCTAGGAAAATCCCAAGGTGTCCATGGCTCCCTGTTCCCCTAGATCTGCACAGGGATATGGAAAGCATGTTAATTAACCAAGTGCTTTCTTTTAGGTTTTGAGAGAGGCTCATGTAGCTTAGGTTGACTAGGTCCCATATAGCTTAGACAGTTCGCAGGTGAGAATGACGCCGGTCTTATCATCCAGCCACAAACCCCAAGGCCCAGGATTACAGGTGTGAACCACCATGCAGGTTATTCAGTTGAAGATGGAAGGAACTCAGGGCTGCATACATGCTAGGTGAGCACCCCACCTACTGAACTACAGCCCCACTCCTATGGAATTCTCGTGACAGCCCCATATTCCTGGTTCAAGGAAAGGAAACAAAGTTTGGCAAGGTCATCAGTCTGGCTAGTCATCGTGTTAGCAACTGTAAAACCTGCACTCTATGCAGCTCCATTTCCCTACTATTAGTGGTCCCTGCTGCAGGAGCCTCAATCGGCATTGCATTGGGAGAAGACCTGGCACCAATCAGACACTGAGAAGAACAGCTGACTGGGCCACGTGAGGACCAGAATGCTCCTGTGACAACAGTGCCACAGGCTCTGACACATCCACTTTTATCATTTGTCCAACAAATATATTCACCCTTGAAAAAGGTGTCACAGGAGCCTGGGCTGAGTCTGAGGAGTAGCAGCAGGAAGTGCCCAAGTCTGGTGTGGGAGAACTCTTGGTTCCAGACCTTGCCCTAGACTTGAGACACACTGGAGTAACACACAGTGACCACACAGAGACCAACCCTTAGTCACTGTGACCTTCTCCTTTAGCAGACAGTGGAGGTACTGCTTAAGGCTGACAGGCAAGGCCAGCTTCTTCTCTGAGGCTCTGCCTTCCCGATTTTGATACAGAAGCAGGGACGGAGACAGAGATGTCTGGAGTTGATCTCACCACAGCAGCTCATAAGGAAAGCCCTGAGGCTATGTTTCCAGTGCTGGGGCAACTGTGATGGATCACTAACGCTGCCTGCCAGGGCATTAGGAGCACTGACTTACTCAAGTCTTCCGAGGTCCTTATATATCTGACCTCTTAAGGGTGCTGCAGCCAAAAGATGTGCATGGGGAGAGGGTCTGTGTGAGAAAGGGCAGGCCTGTGGTGTTCAGGGCAGTCTAGATTCAGAGAAGACAGGGGGTTTAGATTTTTTTTTTTTTTGGTACCTGTGAGCTCAGCCAGGGGATCAAAGGAGCCCAAGGATGGGGCAGGTGGTGGTGGAGGCAGCTCACTGTCCTTGACCAGCTCCTCCACCTTCTGTCGAAGCCTGGATGCCTCCATCTGGGACCCCTCCAGAAGCTCCCCTAGAGAAAGGGGGAGTAGCACATAGATTTACCCGCCCGTGCATGGCTCTCCATCCCTGCCCCAAACCTGGCTGCCCCAACTTCATCCCCTCTGTGGCTATGTGGGCTGTAAGTCCAAGCCTGGGCTGCCCCTCCCCCTCCCCCTCCCCAAACAGGCCATCGAAAGAAGAAGAGGCACTGGAGCCTGAGGGGAGCTCCTATCTCTGGCCTCCTCTTCCTGCCCACCTGTCCCTCCACATCTGCTCCCCCCACGAAGAAAGTGAGGGGATCCTAAAAGACTGCCTGCATTCTAGGCCTCAGTTTCCCTTCTGCACGTGGAGAAAGAAAAACTCCCCACCCACCACTATCTCAAGTGGGTTCTACCAAACAAGGAGAAAACTGTCGTGCTAGGCCCTCCACACCAAGGGTGAACATAAAGTGACTTCCAGGCACAGTATGAAGAGAGTGTGAAGGAAGCAAGTGAAGGCTTTGTACCAGGAGAAGCATGATGTGCAGCGGTCAGGGTAGGCAAGGATGGAGAGCGGGCCAGGCTGGACAGTGGGGATAGCCTGAGCAGAGGCTAGAGGAATAGGGTCACTGAGCTCTGGGCCAGCGCTGCTCCTGGCCTGGCATCCAAGCCCTGGTGCACTGGCTCTCTTCATCTCCCACACGTCACTTCTTCAACAGTCGAGCCCATTCTGGCTCCAGGTCCACAAACTGGACCTTGCATTGCCTGTCCCCATGCATGCTTCCCCCTTGGTCCCTTTGGGGTGGGAGGAGTCAGGCCTGGGAATGCCATCACCAGGCTACAGCGTGCACAAAGATGGCAGGAGCTAACACTGGGTCACAGGGACAGCAGTGTGATGGCAGGCAGCTGCCAGCCTTTGGGAAGAGGAACAACACGGGAAGGGCACGGTCTGCTTTACCTAACGTCTTTATCCCTTGTATTTTTCCCTTCAGCCGGGCATTCTCCACCACTAGGCGTTCAAAAGCTGCTGAGGGCTCTCTCAGAGGTGTGCTGCCCCCTGGGTCGTAGATCCGGTAGGGTCCTCTCCCTTCCATGAGGGCAGCTCAACCCTTGCTGTGATGGCCACCTGGCTGTAGGGACAATGGCAGACATCAGAGGGCTGGCCAGGCCCTTAGGTCATCTTTTTGGGGAATGATGTTCTAGTCCGCCACAGTTCCAAAAAGTTGTCCCCATGACCCAGGACTGAACACTTCATGTCAGGCTGGTCTGACCACAGCACTGCATAGGACAGCAGTCACCTCCTTTGATACCCATGTTCATACACTGCGTCTATGAGTGTAACCGGAACGACATCCGTTCTTTGTAGCAGGTGCACTGCACTGTGGCTCGTTTGCAAAGACAGTAAAATGAAGTGCTGGGTGTGAGAGAGGATCTAGGAAGGAGTCAGGAGAGGCCTGAGTAGGCCTGCCTGCTTAGCCCTTCCCAAAACGCATCACATACCAGTGATAAAGTAAACAACACCCAAAACATACAGCACCTGAGTAAAATAGTTTGGTCACAAACCCTCTATAGAGCTGGGGGAACCTCTCTTCCTCTCCTTAAACTCAAACAATGATCTCGAAGGTAAGGAAGAGACCCTGGCGAGGTTCTAACCCACTGTCAACCTCCTCCTTGGGTCTTAGGTCATGACTGCTTTGTCCCATTCAATTTTAAGCAGAAGAATTTCCCATTAAACCACTATGTAGCACATTTCCTGCTGTAAGCTATTGTTTATCTGCTTTAAGTCATTTGAAACCACTCTGCAGGTAAGTACTGTAGACTCCTGTGGGCAGAAAGGCAGCCTTCATCAGTCATCCCTGAGCTCACTACACAACGACTTCCAAGGGAATGGGAAACTCAGGATCATCAGCCCTCAGTAGAAACTGCTTCAGTTGGGAACCTCCACAGCCTTTCGACCTCCACACTGTCTACTAAAGACAAGCATGCAAAGGGTTAGTGACAGTGGTTCCCCACCATTTTCTAACTGCATGTATGTCTGATGTTCTCTGTTAGGAGGCTAGCAATCCTCATTTCATAAAGCAACAACGGAGGCTGCTGAGTTTAAGGGCCAAACCAGTGTGGGCATCAGATGCAAAGCTTTGTCTGGAAGGACAACAGTTCCTACCCCTGCTAGATACACATGTGGGGACCCATAGCTCACTCAACAAAGGCTAGAATGGCAGAGTTCAAGCCTCAGGCCACCAAACAGCCTTTAGCCCAGTGGTTCTCAGCCTTCCTAATGCTATGACCCTTTAATATAGCTCCTCATGTTGTGGTGACCCCAACCATAAAATTATCTTTGTTGCTACTTCATTAGTATAATTTTGCCAGTGTTATAAATTGTAATGTAAATATCTGTGTTTTTAGAAAACCGCTGTGATAGGGTTGTTTGACCTCCAAAGGGGCAATGACCCACAGGTTGAGAACCATTGCTCTGTGTCCGTTGCTGTAAGAACCATCAGCCTTCTTATGCTGGGGATGGAGCAGGACCTTGCATACTAGAATAACACAACCACACCCAGGGCCCCATAAAACATCAACCCCCTTTACCAAGAGTATCTGTAGAACACCCTGGGCCAGAAGGAAAAACGCAGCTGTGACAAGCACCTCACCCGTACTCCAAGGCTGACAAACACAAGCTAAACACCCACTGTAAGAGGTATCTACTCCCTGCTAGGCCCTGTCAGGCAAAGGACAGCTGCCCACACACCCACATCACTGGCTAGGAGGGACTTTTTTTTTTCTTTTACTTGAAAGGTCAGCATATACAACAGAATGGCAAACACTGATGTGCAGTTGAGCAAAAGCAGACAGTGTGGGTGAAGTACTAGGTAGATAGCCGGGTGCTCAGCCCACCAGCCTACCAGCCCACATGAGGGTCCTCCTCTGTTCACCTAAGGAGCCCAGCAGCTGTCCATTAGCCTAACACCTTTCTGGGCAGAAACAGTCTTTACATAGCTCTGTATTCACCAGCACAGGAAGGAGGGTCACCCCAAAGGGAGGAATAGAGTTCACAAATGGGGAAATTGAGGCTGAGTCACACTGAGTGGCAAGTAGCTGCAGATGGCCTGTCCCAGCCCCACTCCCTAGGGTGCACAGTAGACTCAGAGTCACTATCATGGGGCACTTTGGTCACTTTCTGCTCCTTGAGTCTTTCTCAGTTGATAGAAGCTCCCCAGAGGCAGAGACCAAGGCCAGGGCTTCTTCAGAAAGCAGTGACCACACAGGTCCAACACATGCCACTCATTTCAAGGTCCAGAGCCTGAAGAAGCTTACCCCACTTCCCAAGATATCATGTTTAAACCAGCCAGCCAGGCCAGCCAATGTCACTGTACACAGTGGCCGAGTGCCAGCCCAACACTTCTAGAATCAAAACTAGAATCATTGCCACTGCCATTGTATCCCAGAGATGCCTATGCAAGGTCAGGTGGCAAACTGGTATGTCAGGTCTGATAAGCAAGGGGTTCATACAGAGTGGACAGGGACATGACCTCATCACAGCCTTGGGGGAAGACAGAGCTGAGGCAGGGTCAGGCTCCCTGCAACATAGCAGACCCCGGAGGAAGCCCAGAAAGGAGTGGCCTGAGAGATGTCAGGAGGAAAATAATGAGGACTGAGGGACTTGCAGCCAAGTTCTGACCCAGGGCTTTGTGTACTTCTAGCAAGGCCTCTAACAGTGTGCAAGGATCAGGGGACCACCAAGGACTAGAGGGCTCTCCCAATACAACCAAGACAAGGTCACCTGCAGACAGAAGACACTCACAGGGAACTGCCAGAGACTGAGAGGCTGACCAAGAGAGGATGGTGTGGTCCCCAGGCACCAGAGCAGGGGGCAGACACGAAGATCAGAGCCTGCCTTCATGTGATTCTCCCTCCAGGTCCAGGCAAGGAGGCTAAGGCCACACAAAGGCCTATTTTCTTGTGGGTCTGGCTGCAGACTCACTATTAACCAGGGCTCAGGAGGAGATGTAGTGGCCACCTATACAGATGCCACCATTTAGCAAGGGACCTTCTTACAGGGTGACACCAACACCTTGCCCAAAGCAGAGACAGACAATAATAAAGAAGCAGCCAGCTCAAGCAAGCCTTGGGTTGGTGGGTAAGGGGTGCTCTATGACCTTCCTAGACTAACCCATGTGGAAGACTGGGCACAGAGAAGGTGATGGGGCCTACATGATGAACCAGAGAGACCTGGTGTGAGCAGAGAAGGACCTAGACTCACAGGTCAACCAACAGGCATAGAGCATGGTGATGAAGTGAAGCTGTGATTCTGAATGCACTGTGGCTGGGGAGCAGCCATGGGCGTACATGGGGCAGGAGAGTAGACCCCTGTTTCTGACCCACTTCTGGAAAAGGACTGGAAGGGCCAGAGCCACTCTAAATTCACATTCAGCTCCTGACTGTCTGAGGCTTTCTGGCTACAGCCATGTTCTAATGGCTGAGGAGGTGGGAGCAGACACCAGGAAGGATGGGGTACTGAACCACAGGGAAGGGCTCCATGACCCCCAAAGTCATACTAATTTGCATAGCCACTAGCATTTATAAAGTACTAACTCTCAGGCACTCTTCTATCCACCTGACTGTCCCAACAGCCCTGGGAAGACGGCGTGGTTAAGAAAAGATCACCAAGCTCAACATGGAGACTAAAGCCCCACTAACGTCTCTGGTTTCATCAGGGGACAACCACGCCCTATAGCCCTGGAGGCAGAGAAAGTCTCCTGGCACCAAAGGAATGTCTCCAGCACATCACGTGATGGTGACAAAGGTCTATGTACCCAGCAGAGGGAGAGCTGTGAGATATGCTAGCAGGTATGGTCAGGACACAAGGACAAAGGAAGCTCAAAAAAAAAAAAAAGACCCTGTCTGCCCCTCCTCTGTTCTATGACCTGGTTTCCTATCCTCTTATGGAAGGAGAGGGAGCCTGGATGAGACAGACAGAAGCTGCCTGCCTAGGTAAAGCTGAATGCAGTTCTAATGGCCAAAGGATGGGAGGGACCCAACCCTCAGAGGAAGAGTAGGTCAGAGAGCAGAAGAGATGGAATACAGGATGTACAGATGTACAGTAGCAGAATCAGGAAGAAGGGTCCACCCAGGACCAGGAAAGGTGAGATGCACAGGCCATGCACTGGCATGGTTGTGTGTGTGTGTGTGTGTGTGTGTGTGTGTGTGTGTGTGTGTGTTTATCACACTGCACCCTGGGGCCTCACCTGTACCAGGCCCAGCTCTGTCCACCCTTCACTGTGGGATGCTGAAGCTAGTCACTTATCCATTCTGGGACCCAGCTGCTTATCTGTACAACAGGAATATGAAAACCTAGCAGGTCAAGGTGAAGACATTAAACAGAGTGTCTGTATGGAGTGGTGAGTGGTTCTTACTTCTGACTTTATTTCCCAAACATGATTTATTCAAGAAAACATGTTTCACAACAAAATATCCAATATAATGAGTAAGTGGTTCCCAGCTCAGTATGTAGCACACTGTAGGTATTCAGCAAAAGGGCAAGGGGATCCCATCATTATGCCCAGCTGATATACAAACTGTCCCCTAACACTCCATCCTTGGCTGGTTTTTATTTTTATTTTGGCTTTCTGTGTGTGTGCGCGGAGTACTAGTGTGTGAGCATGCACTGAAGGGTCAACCTTCTGTGTCATTCATCAGGAGCTGTCTACTTTCTTTTTTTTGAAATGAGGTCTCTTACTGGGACCTGTAGGTTCAATGATTTGGCTAGGCTGGGCAGCCGAGGAGCCCCCAGGGATCTGTCTGTCTCCTCCACAGTACTGGGAATAGAAGTATGAGCCACCATGCCTGGCTGCTTTTATATGTGGGTTCTAGAAATCAAATTCAGTCCCTTCCATGTTTGTGGAGCAAGCACTTCACTTGTCCAAGCTCTGCTGTTTATTTATGTATTGTGGTCTTAGGAAGGAACCCACATGCTAAGCAAGCACTCTGTTGTATAAATATATCCCCAGCTGTTCTTAGTTTTTGAGACAGGCTCTTATTATGTAGCTAGTCTCAAACTCACAGACCACCTTGTGCCTTCTGAGTCTTTTTTTTAAAAAAAACAAAAAACAAAAAAAACCCAAAACTTTATTTATTTATTTGCCTTGGTGTTTGCCTGGAACTGGAACTACAGACAGTTGTTAGCTGCCATGTGGGTGCTGGGAATCGAACCCGGGTCCTCTGGAAGAGCAGACAGTGCTCTTAACCGCTGAGCCATCTCTCCAGCCCCCCCCTTTTTTTTTTTTGACATAGTCCAGGCTAGCTTTAATTCCCTACATAGCCAAGGATAACATTGGATTCCTGATTCTCCTGCCTCAACTTCTCTAGTACTGGATCACAGGCATGTACCATCATGGTACATGACATGGCTGGACATTATCAAAGGTCTTTCTAGTTCTAACAGTTCAAGATTACCACTTACACAGCCCAGCCCTTCCTGATCTTAAGAGAACTGTCATCTATTTCCAGCTCTAGCCTCTAAAGTAGCCCAAGGGACTGCCCATGAGTTGTTTATTCAGGAACACACACAGGAAGCAAAGGAAAGGCTCTTTGCAGGCCCAGCTACTACTTACTACAAGACACGTAGTACTCCAGCCAAACCTGGACTGTGTCCCTTCAGCACAGCACACATCCCTTCCTGGGCCTTCTTCCCTCTCCTGTGTTGAGTTGCTACAGAACGAGTCTATTGTCCCCTTGATACACGGTCATAGTACTTGCCTGACACCGAAGCTGGAATGTCAGCTGGGTAAAAAATGACATACACAAGGAGTACTCAGAAGGGTGAGGTAAGGAAATGAAATGGCTAGTTCAGCACCACCATGTACCTGGTGACAGCTGAACCATTTACACATTTCACTTCACCCAGAACTAAACATGCTTAGCCCTGCTTTCTAGCAAGGAGGTCAATCCCCCTGCCTAGACAGCACATGGGAGCAGACTTAGAGGCAGCTATCTGCCTGAAACTACACAGCTTATTGTGTGTCAACAAATAATCCAGCTCCCAGTGCCCAGGGGAAAGAATAGCACAAGGAAGAGCCCAGGCCCTGGCTTCCATCTTTGTCTGCCCTGACCTGCAGTCACCTGGGCTCAGCATCCCAGGCTGGAAGGCAGCAGAGGAGGTAGGGTTTCGAAAGAGTGAATTTGGCACTTGACACAATGGTGCCTGAACTGTGTTCCCAATTCTACTTCCAACGGGCCTTTACAGCCTGGGTCCTGAGCGAAGGAGCAAGCTGTCACTCCTCTCCAGTCAGCCCAAAGGTCTGAAACCTCGGGGATTCCCTTGGCATTGCCCCACCAGCTGCCAATCCACTATCCTCACTGCCGCAGCCCTGGAACTGGACACAACACTTGGGTATTGCGTCTCGATCAGACACACAGGGACTTTCACATCCACCCTTTCAGATACTATATATCTGTTGACAGAGACCTGGCATTTATATGTTTCTTACAGTTAGGACACACACATAAAAAAGTTATCCGCTATAGTCAGACAGTGAACGTCCCCAAAGCCCCCCACATCTTACAAAGCTTGGCTCTCTCTTTCCTTTCTGTTTCATGACTGAGGAGGTGAGTGACCCTGCTCTCCACCCTCTCCATATACTCCCTCCATGCTATGCTGTCTTACTGCAGGCCCAAGGCAATCACAACTGGCCAGGAGCAGGGCCCAAACCATTAAACTGTGCGGCAAAGTAGGTCTGCCCTCCTTAAAGGGTGGCTTTGTCCACAGTGCGGTCACCAACCTGTGTCTCCACAGGCCAAGCTGAGAATCACACCCTCCAGTAGAGAAGCAAGCTGGAGGCCATTTTTCCTTATCTAGTGTGCTAGAGCTTAACCCACCCATTAACCCTCGATCACAGCTTCTAGAGATTTCCTCATAAGACCATACAGGGTCTACATGGAAAGTGGACTGCTATGTGCTTCATAGTAGCAAAAATATCCTGAATGGCCATCCAAAGGGCACTGTTTTAGTAAACTAAGGATATGTTGATATGTGAAACACTACATAGCAATCAAACTCATAGGGTTCACTGCTTTGTGAAGACAGAAAAATGCCCATAAAATAAAAGTCAAGTGCAGATTATGTGTGACAGGATTTCCAGGGTACATATTCTAAATGTGTGTGTGTGGGGGGGGGGTTGGAAGGATACATGCCAACACTACTGACTGGCTGACAGCCCTCGGGAAGGCCCAAGCTGAGGGCTGCTGTCTTTTCAAGCTTTCCCTTCAATCTTTGTAGGGGAAATCTAGGCTCTCATGCGACTGGTGGGGATTAGGCCCATCTTCCCTCTGTTTCTCTTTGAGACAGGGTCTATATAGCCTAATCTGGCCTCTTATTTGTTATGTAGCCAAGGATGACCTTGAGCTCCTGATTCTTCGGCCTCCATCTCTCAACTGCAGATAGCCACAGAGGCCAAAGAAAATCCAGACTGCAGCTGTGTACTCAAGGCCAGGAACAAGCACAAGAAAGGACCTTGGGTGCCCACCCATACCCAGCACTGCTCCCAAAGAGCCAAGTCCAGAGGGCAGAGCCTAACCCAAGGCTAATCCTCAAGGATCAAAGTGAATCCTAAATCATAGTATCACATCACAGCCCCAGTCTGTGCTTCTGTTACCAGTAGGCCCCAAAGGGCTGGGTTGGCAGCCTAGCTACCAGGCCCACCATCCTTCATACCTATGTTCATCCCCTCGGCTAAGGTCCAGAACTGACAAGGGGCATCACTGAGTCAGGATGGTCTCAACCATTAGCTGAGAGGTCAACCTTAAGACAAGACAAGATGGTGTTGGGAGTAGCCTGTCTCAGTGCCTAGATGCAACAGCTGACTTATGCAATTCTGTAACTCCCCTCTCAGAGGAAGACACCAGCTTTTGAGAATTCTCCTTATACCAAATATGGTAGGCAGAGAATTTTAGACTGAAATCTGACCCTGCTGCCTCTCCAGGATCTGCTGTTGTGTTTTGTTTTCCCTATGAAATGCTTTGTGAACCAAGCACGAACCACGAAGCTGTCTGTAAGCCTTAATGGGTCACTGTGTCTATGAAGGGGCCAGAGAAAGGAAGACTAAATCAGGAAGAGACCCTCAGATGCTCACCTCAAACAAACCATAAAAAAAAGAATCAATACATGGTGGAGACGTCTCAGGAACATAATCCAGCAGTGAAAATGAATGGTTCAGCAGGGACAAAGTTGGATGACTCTCTTTCATATGCAAGTTGTGTTAGAAAGAATCAGTGAGATGGTTCAGAACACATCTTACAACACACAAAACAAAGTTACCACTGGTCAGAGATGCACACATTCCTTATTAAAGATGGAAGAAACACAAGAAAGGGCTGAGGAGAGAGCTCAGTCATTAAAGTGCTTACCACAGGAGCATGAAAACTGTGTGAGTCCCAGGACACACACACACACACACACACACACTGGGGGGCACTAATGAGATGGCTGAGCTTTAGGGTAAAAGTACTTGCTCTCTAAACTGACCAGCTGACTCTGATCTCATCCACGTGACAGAGGGAGAGAACTGATTAGTTTATTAGTTGTTCTCTGACCTTCACATAGGCACACAATAAATAAATAAATGTAATAATAAATTTAAAAAGCCAGAAACCAAGCATGATGGCTCACTCCAGCAGTCCCAGCATGAGGTGAGTGCATGGCCAGCTTGGGGGCAGTCTGCAATCCCAGAGCAGAGGAGGTGGACACAGGTAAATAAAATACCTCCCCAGAACTGACTGCCTAGCCCGTCTAGCCTAGCTGGTGAGTCCTGGGCTATGGGGAGAGAGCCTGACTGAAAAAACAGTGTCTGATGTTGAGGCTAGTCAGGTGAGGATCAGGCCTGAGGGACCTAGAGAAGGGGTGGGGTCAAACCGAGGCCCCTGACTTAGAGGCCCCTCCACCCTACAAGGTCAATGCTGCCTTCAGTGACTCCTCATCTCCACCACCATTCATCTGCCAAGGCTGAGGCCCTGGTCTGTTCACCCTTGTGCTCTGCAGAAAAAAATGTCCTACAACTCAGGACTCAGGGAACAGCCTGGGACAAAGTCAGTGGGGAAGGCAGCCCGGCAGGGACAGCCAGAGAGGAGCCAGCCACGCCTCAGCAGTCGCACTTTCCAGTCACTAGGGTGACTATCTAGCACAGGTCACAGAAAAACAGCAGCCTGTTGGCTGCCAAGGTCTGCTTGTGGCTACAGACATGCTACCCCTCCTGAGGGTCAAGGCGGACAGACAGCAGAGGGTACACAGGTGACATCAGCAGGTAGATACAGGAAGGCCTGGTTCAGCTGGAGCCAATGAGGACCAGCCAATGAATGATCAAAGAGGGTCCAATGACTGAGGTATCCATTTCATTTGGATTCTTGAGAAAGGGTCTGGCTTCACATTTGAAACCTTAGTAAAGAGTGATCTTAAACTTCTGGCTCTCTTGCCACTACCTCGAATGCTGGAGTTATAGGTGTTTACTAACATACTTGATTTATGTAGTACTAGGAATGGAACCAAAGATTTGACTCTTGGTAGGTAAGCACTCCACTAACAGAGAGACATCCTAGGCCCAACATGTGGGAAAGAGCAAAGAACAAGTCATTCACTGAGCACAGACCACAGCCAATAGAGGGCTGGAGGTGGATTATTCAGAAGCCTGGGAAGTGGGGTCACTTGCCACCTGTGGCTGAGATTCCAACAGACTCTGCAATAACCTCAGCCAGTATGCACGGAGATCTCCCACCATACTCCTGGGTAATACTGCCATCCCTTGGGTGAGGAAGCAAGGGGGTACAGCACCCACGTGGTCTACACCAGGAGTTGTCACAGGGGAGCAGAGACTACACCAGCCTCACCTGCATCAGCACTGGCACCCATTAGCTCAGCTGGGCAGCCCCAACTATCTGAGTGTCCAGACAGACACTCGTCTGCCTGGGATCTTTGGGGGTCTTGCCCAGCTCAGCTGACAACTCACTAGTTAAGCACGGCCTCACCCTTATCTGCCATGTCCATTCAATCCTAAAAGGTCCAGGCTCTACTCTGTCTGTCATCATCTTCCCAGGGCCTATTCTTTTTTTTTTTTTTTTTTAAAACTTTATTTATTTATTTGCCTTGGTGTTTGCCTGGAACTGGAACTACAGACAGTTGTTAGCTGCCATGTGGTTGCTGGGAATCGAACCCGGGTCCTCTGGAAGAGCAGCCGGTGCTCTTAACCGCTGAGCCATCTCTCCAGCCCCCAGGGCCTATTCTTAATGTCACCTTTCTCTGGAAGCCCCTCTTAACCAATCAGGTGCCTCAAATGGCTTCACACCCTAGTTATATCCACGACAGCTAGCCTTATTCACTGCCCACTGGCTCCTGATGCTGTCAGAAAGAGTTCTCGGCCAGGTCTTCACACACACAGCTCCTCAACACCTCCCAGCTGAAAGCTTAGAGAAACCTTAGAAAGCATTCCCTCCAGCAATCCACCCCAGAACTCACCCTATAAACCAGCTTGGCCTTGAACTTGAGATTTGCCTTCCTCTGCCTCCAGAGCATAGAAACAAAAGCCCACACCACCTCACATTTGTCTCACAAATAAACTTATTTAGACCATGATAAATGAATGAAAAAAAGTAGTGATATGACAGAAAGTGAAAGGGGCTACTTTGCATAGGGAGACGAGGGAAGGCCCCTCTGAGAAGGTGACATTTGAGCTGAGACTTGACAAGAAAGGAAACAGCAGCCGTGGGAAGGGCTGGGAACTGTATTCTGGGCACTGGGATGGCAGATGTGAGAACAAGCTGAGCACATAGAGCTGGAAAAAAGCAGGTAGCACAGCCTGCCAAACCATAGTGGGCACAGAAGGGAGCCGGTAACCAGTGGAGCGAGGCAGACAAACAACCTCTCAGAGCAGCATCCTCCTCAAACCAGGTCGGCCTGACCCAGCCAGGACATCCGGGCCAGAGACACAGCAGCACGGAGGTGAAGAAATGAGTCAGACCCATGGCTTCCTGGAGGAGCCCCGAGGAAGCTTCTATGGGCATCCAGAGACAGGCACCCACCCCAGCTATACTGTGCTCACACTCACAGGACACTCACATGGAGGGGACAACATGATCATATATATAAGTATGCGGAACACTTCCATCTGTTGCTCTCAGAGGGATAAGATTAAACGTGTCCACAAAGGAGCTAGCACCTAAATATTTTCCAAAGACACAGCAATGATAAGGCCCTCGGGGACAGGGCTCAGCTGGGAAAGTGCTAGCCTAGCATGAATGAAGCCCCTGTTACAAAATAATACGAAACAACAGAATTTAGAATTGGTGAGATGGCTCAGTGAGTAAAGGTGTTAGCCACCTAGCCCGACAAGCTGAGTCCAAGCCCCAAAACCCACATGGGAGAAGAAGAAGGCAGCCAACTCCTGAAAGTTGTTCTGGGACTTCCACATGGGCATGGGTACCCAGCATGCACTCACCCTCATGTAAGCACGAATAAAAAGCATAAAATTAAAAACTAACAACAGAGGGCCTAGCTGAAAACTGATGATTATTAAACCTGAAAACTATTATCAGGATGGTCAGAAGGAATAAATGAAGCCAGGCATGGTGAAGCACCCCTGGAATCCCAGCAAGAAGAGCTCTGCAGGGGAATCAGAAACTTAAGGTCATCTTTAGCTACAGAGTTCAAGGTCAGCCTGAACTACAAGACTCTGTCTCAAATAAATAAAAGAAAGAAAGAAAGAAAGAATATATTTTAAAAACTCATAAGGGTAAAGTTATTAGAAGTAGCACTATAGGTTAGTTTCACAAGCCACTTACAAGGGACAATCGATACGGAGCCTGTTTAGTTAGTGTGAGTATTCTACTCTCTTAATACAATGTACTATGTCAGGACCAAAAAAACCCATTCTGTGAGTCCCCTGACTGTCCACTCATATCTGAATTCCCCTCTAGCACACCCCTCATTGTTGGTGGCATGAGTAAGAGCTGATCAAATCCCACTTTGACTGACTGAAATAAAAATGATGCATCAGGAATCCACACATTTCCCACACTGTCATTCAGCAAGGGGGTGGGGACAGCTACTGCAGAGGCTTTTGCTTCATCCATGAAAGTCCCTCCCTCCCTTTTACCAAAACAGTTCCTCACTGACAACACCAAATTCCCACCCACTGCCGGGCACAAGAGGAATACATGCACAGCAAACCACTTCCACACACATGATCTCACACAGAGGCACAGAAATTTCCCACGGTGCAAAACACAACCCCAAAGCATAAAAACTATCCCTCCTAAATCATTCCCAGAAACTCACTTTATCTACCCAGTACCCGTGCACACAAATGTCTTCCAGGTTGTGCAAAATGAGTCAATAAGGATGGAGCATGGGGTTTTGCAGCCAAACATTTGGATTCGAATTCCGACTTTGCAACTCACTAGTTGTGTGCTCACAATTCGCAATTGCCTGTGTTCCTCGCTGGTAAGGTGAGGATATTACATTCTCTAATTCATGGAGAAGAATTGGCTAGTAGATGGCCAATAAAGACGCTAGCCACAGAGCCTAAGCATCTAAGTTCAATCCTGGGTGGGAACAAGGTTTGGAAGAGAATTGACTCAGGCAAGTTGTCTGTCTACAACCTTACATGCAAACAATAAATAAATGAAGTGGCAGTCATGCCACAGTTGGATAAATTTCACACTAAAAGTTTAGATTAGCACTTGGCTGCATGCCTTTTATCTTCGCACTCCGAAATAAAGCAGGAGGGTCTCTGTGAGTTCAAAGCCAACATGTTCTATATAACGAATTCCAGATCAGACAGTACTACACAGTGAGACCTTGTCTCAAAACAAAGAAGGAAAGCCTATCTGAAAGTCGGCCAATAAGCGCAGCTATGATGATGATGATTTCCGTCATAACCACGTCTGCACACGGCTACCCAAACTTTGCTCGCTGGGGTCCGTAGCCGGTCCCAAACACGCTCCGCAGGCGGTGCGCATGCGTGCCCGGCTGACTCCTTGGGCCAGGAGTCTCCCAAGCCAGAGACGCAGACGCCTCACGACGCCGGGACTCCCGGAGCCCTCGCGCCTCGCGCAGGCCGCGGTCTCCTCCCGCCTCCCCCCGACTGCCTCGCTCACCCTTCGACGAGAGGTTCGGGGCACGGGGCTAGACTCAGCAGTCCTAGGTTCCGGTCGGTACCAGGAAATGCCGGGGCCACGCCACGCCCCTGGGAAAGTCCCCGGAGACCGACAGGCTGTCCACCCAATGGCACCACGCGCTGGGCCCTGGGGGTGTGGCCTGCGATGTAAACAGCCGCGTCGGCTTTGCTCCGCTGGGTGGAGCAGTTCTCAGCTCAACCTAGGGCCCTTAGGGCACTGGGTCCAACTGGGTCCAACTGGGTCTAACTGGGTCCAACTGGGTCCAGCTGAGTCCTTTCCTCCCGTGACGCTGAGGACACTAAGCAGCAGCAGCGAAGCTACTCAAGATCATTACCTTTCATCCTAATAAGTCCTAGGTTTCACTCTGGAGCACTGCACCATCACAGCTGCCTTGAACCTCAACATTGCCTTGGCCACATACATTGAGACAACCAAAACCAGAACCCAGGGCCTCCGTTCCCGGTCCTGTTTGTTTTCTATTCACAGTGCTGTGTTGTCTCCATAGTGTTAAAATGAATCTCCTTTTCTCCTTTAAACTTGAAAGGTAGGTTGACCCCATTGAATTCTGGTCCTTCTGTCCTGACCTCCCATGTGCTGGGATTACAGACATGTGCCACCACTACCCAGTTTATGTACCGAAGGAGCTAGAACACAGGGCTTCCACCATACTAGGCAAGCTCTCTACTGAGCTTCACCCCACATTTTTTTCACTTACAAAAGCACAGGCCCCAACCCCACCCCAGCCTTTTACTACCCTGGTAACCTCTAAATCCCAGGTTCTTTACTGGAAAAAAAAATGAGGATGATTGTACCTGCCCTCACATGTTTGTGAGGATGACTATAATAAAGACAAGCTCAACACACACTATCATCTGAGAAATGGTGATGCCCAGATGTGGGTTACATACATTAGATCTCACTGTTAAACCCAGCAATGTAGTCTTCTTTGGTTCCATCCCCCTAGACTTGGAACATTGAACTGGCAGGAGGCAGATGCCCATAGCCTGGCATCCTCTGCCACCCCGTAGTCTGGAAGGGAGTTTCCAGGTTGGGAGATGAGTGACTCAGGCAGGTGGCAACCTCTTAGACTTCTCCAGTGTCAACAGGCACCCTCAAAAAGCCCCACCTGGGAGGAGAACCATACTGCCTGTGTTTTGTTTTGCTTTGTGTTGACAACAGCATCCTGTCCTTTCTGCTACTCCCTCCTCTATCTACCACATCTACCAAAGAGGCTCCAAAGTAGCCATGTGCACACTTCTAAAAATATTCCTTGGAAAGACTATGCACAATTTTGTGACAGAAGCAGGAAGTGGGAGCTGTGATAGAAACACATTGAAAGATAACATGAAGGGGCTGGGAAATGGTGAGGGAGCAGGATACTTGCTGCACAAGCATGAAGACCTAATGTGAACATTCAACATTCGTGTTAAAGGCAGGGGTAACTGTGTGTTCCCCTAAAACCTTACTGCTCTTGGGATAGGAGGTGGAGACAGGAGACATGGGCTCTGGGGATTGAACTCAAGTCCTCCACATTACTCACTGAGCTGTCCGTCCCCTCACCCTTTCCTTGGTTTTTTGAGATGGAGTATTATGTATCCCAGGTTGGCTTCAAAATCATTGTGTACTGAGGAAGACATTGTATTTCTGGTTTTTATGACTGGGTTCTGGGATGCATCAGTACATCTTATCTCTACTCTCCTGGAACCCTAGCAATTATGTGGGGTAGGCAAGCCCTCTGCCTCCCGAGCTAAGCTTCATTCCCAAGCTGTAAACAGAATTTTGAATCAAACAAGTATGAGTCTTATTCTGTTAGAATGAGAGCCTTGGAGCCTTGGCTGGGGGAGGGTGGAGCTGAGGGACTTGGGTAGGAGTGATTAAGCAGTCCTGGATCCCTTCTTGGATCCTTAGCCTGAGGCAACTTTGGAATACAAAACCCTTTAGTGGATTCTAGGTACTTTCTGCACTTGAGTGTGTGCTTATCAAAAAAGAGAGATTTGGGTGATAGTTAATTGAGATAAGGAATGTCTAACGTCTAAAATGGGACTGAAGGGTGCTGGTGCTGATTTCAGAGAAGTGATTCAGATGAGGATAGAATCCTTGCCTAACATACCCAAGAGCCTGGATTCAATCCCTAGTGCCCCAGAGAATCAAATGTTATGATACATTTGTAATCTCTGCACTCAAGAGGTGGAGGCAGGAGGATCGGAAACTCAAGTTTCTGCTTAGCTCCACAGGGAATTTTGGGCTAGCTTGGGATACATGAGACAGCCTGAAAGAAAAGAAGAAGAAAAGGAAGAAAGAAGGAAGGAAGGAAAGAAAGAAACAATGGCATGTGGGCTGGAAGCAGCGCTGCATGCGCCAATCTCCAGCTCTATGAAGGCAGACAAAGGAGTACCAAAAACCCAAGGCTATCCATCCTGGGCTATGTGACTCTGACTCAAAACGGCAATAACAAGCCCTCTCCCAATTGCACACAACCAAAAATTGTCACCCAATGAACCATTGTCTGTCAGCCCAGCTCTCCTCAGCTTTCACAGGCTATGAAGCCTACAGTATTTTACTGTTCATTTAGCATCTTCTACATTTATTTATTTGTGTGTGTGTGTGTGTATACATTTGTGCATGCATACATTCCACAGCACATGTGTGGAAGTCAGAGCACAGAGCTCTTTTTTTCCTACTATGTGAGTCCCAGGGATTAAACTCAGCTTGTCAAACTTAACAGCAAGCCCTTTACTCATGGGATCATCTTTCTAGCCTTCATTCATTATCTTAAGGTGAATGAAACCATTTCCATTCACAACTTGCTCTGTTCCCAGGATCCCTGCCACACAGCAATTAATAAGGTATGGGTTCTGACATCTGGGCTTTGATTCCAGCCCTGCTACTCATGGTCTGTATCCTAGTTTCCTAAGTGAGGTTGTGAAGGCAGTGTCAGTTTGTAGCACACTCAGAGAAATGGCCCTCGTGATAGGAAGCATGGTAATTATGGTTTGGGACAGTAAGGAATAGGGCTCTTCCTTCCTGAAGGGGATCCCAGGTCCACAGTTGGGAATCTTTGCCTATATCTCACTGAGAACTCCCTTAGGAGCTGTCCTCTGGCCACAGCTGCTGCCTTTTCCTCCAGCTTCTTTCTCTTCTGTCTCCTTCCCAGCTCGTTCCCGTGTGTCCCTGTCCTGCCTGTGATTCTCTAGCTTCTAGGGCACCACTAGAAGAGAAGAAAGGACAGTGACACCAGGGAAATTCCCAGCTTATCACAAGCTGGCCCTGCCAGGCCCCTCCCACAGTCTCTAGGAGTTCTGGGTCTCTCTCCTTCTGGCCTTCCTAACTCCAGGTCTTTGTATCAAGCTGGCATTAGCCTGGGATCCCAGCTTTCTCCTTGTCATCTTCCTGGAAGTGGGAAGGGCTCAGACCCAAGGGGAGGCCGACCCACAGGACCAGAACATTTCCCAATCCTGGGAAGTCCTACCAGGCCCTGAGAACAGTTCTCTCTCAGTCTACCCCCCACCTTCTCATGTCTTCTAGGACTTCTCCACATTTTCCCTCACGCTGCAGCCCAGAGGCCACTGTCAAATGTGTGGCACAGCCTCTGACCCCCCCCCCACACACACACCCCTTAGCCAGGGACTTCCCTGGGCTTGGCCTCTGACCAGTTTTGGAAAAACTAGATTGTTTGTGATCAGAGAAGTCAGTCACTATTATCTGCCAGCTCTTGGCCCACTCCCAGGGCTTCAAGTTCTTGGTGGAAGGAGCCAGTGGGCCTGAGAGCAAAGAAGTCTGGAGACATAAAAGGGGTCCCTCTTCTCCCGGGTCAAGGAGGGGTTCATTCACTGTTACGTGCCCCAGGGAACAGAATGGGTTCTACCTGCTCTCCTTATTTGGGTTTAGACTTCCAAAATGCCCAGCTCATCCCATACCCCACACCCTCAAAATTCACACAGAGACACACACCCATGGATCATCCACAAACACTCCCATGGACCAGCATGTACCTGCCCCTGGGAGGCTGACACAGATTCAAACATATCCTCTCACACACAGAAAATATACATGAAAGAAAAAAAAAAGTTGTGCCCCCTTCCTTCCAATAAATTCAGAAATAAGTCTCTCGTTTCTGCTCTTTGGGAAAGTTAGAGACATTTGAAGAAAAGACTGGTTTAGAAGACTGAATAAGCATAAGGAACCAGAGATAGAGGTCAGGGGGCAAAGGAGGTTTAGAAAAAAAGCAGAGGCCCAGAATTCAAGGCCTTAGGTGGGCCCACCAAAGTAGACTGGGGAGCAAAGGACCCCATCTAGCAGAGAAGGGGAGGCCAGGAAGCTGGGAAGGTTTGGTGGCCTCTGCATCACCATGTGATGAGTACTGTCACCTCTGTTATCATACCTACCCCTAGCCCAGGCCACTCACCTGAGGAATCCCGAGGTGATCTGAGGATGTGTGCAGTGAGTTCAGCCATGCGTCCCTGTGTCCCTGTGAAGGGCTTTTGGGCTTTCTGAGCTTCTGCAGGAAGGAGGGCTGGGCGGAGCTGACTCTGAGGCAGGAGGGGAATTCCCCCATGATGGAGAAGCAGCCATCAGGCAGCCCCATAAGGCCCAGCTGAGGCCCCATCCCGCCCTCGGGCAGAGCAGAGGGCCCTTTGCCAGTCTCCACCTGCTGCTCTCTGCTCCCCAGGCTGCCTGTCACTTGTTGTAGATTCCAGGAAGGGGAGAGGACTCTGGAGAAGAGCTGAGAACCTAGTGATTCCTGAGCTGGGCCAGGAATAAGGCAAGAGCAGGTACAAGGACATAGGCCACCTGGCCTGGCCTTCTGAATTCTCCTGGAGATCCATGTTTCTTCCTTTGTCCAGTGCTCATGGCCCTGAGGAAATTGCCAGATGTCCAGCTGACATCTTCCTGCCTTGTTTCTGCCTCATCTGTTCCTATGTAGGACTCTCTGGGAGTCCTCTCCAGACGAGGAAAGCTTTCCCCTTCCTCCCCAAATGCTGGGTCTCATTTGGATATCAAGTCATAACTGAGGACCCATGGCCCACTCTGAACCTGCCAGCTGCAGTCTGAGTAGGCCACCTCCTCCTGTGCCTTGTGTGCTGGTTAATCTCTATTATTATCTTCACTGGATTTTGAATTCCCTTGGAGAGACACCTCTGGGCATACCTATGAAGCCTTTTTCAGAGAGGTTTCCCTAAAGAGGGAAGAGCCACCCTGAATGTGGACAGCTGTCCCGGGGGCTGGGGTTCCAGACTGAATAAAAAGGGGAAAAGAAGCAAGTCGGTCAAGCACCATTCTCCACTTTCTCTGCTTCCCAGTCCACTAGATGTGAGCAAGCAGCCGAATGCGAATGCCCCCACCACTCCCACCGTGCCAGCCCTTCCATGCTGTGGGAACTGTGTCCCCTCAAACTGGGAGCCAAAGCAAACCCTCCTCAAGACACTACTTGTCAGTATGTTGTCCCAACCACAAGTAAAGAGGCTAAAACATTGACCTGTCACCCATGCTCATACCTACCCACTGCAGAGTGGGAAAATGAGTCCTGCTCTGTCTGATTTCTGCTGCTACAGAAGCCAAAAGATGCTTTTCAGTCATCCCTTGTAAATCTCTGACTACAGACATTGGGTCTCAGTACCTGCCACAAAGATGGGGGGGATGGTGTGGGAGGGTGAGAGAGACTTTTATCTCTCCTCTCTTTCTTTTCTCTCTCTTCCTCTCTTTCTTTTCTCTTTCTTTCTTTCTTTCTTTCTTTCTTTCTTTCTTTCTTTCTTTCTTTCTTTCTTTCTTTCTTTCTTTCTTAGACAGGGTTTCTCTGTAACAGTCTTGGATGTCCTGGAACTGCCTTTGTAGACCAGATTAGCCTCAAACTCACAAAGATCTACCTGCCTCTGCCTGCAGGTGCTGGGATTAAAAGTGTGTACCACTGCCACCCAGCTAGTGACACTTTCTTAATCATTCCTTGTTCTAGTATGACAGCAACTGAGGATACAGGAATAGACAAATCCAAATTCCCCCAAAGCTCATAGATAACAGGGCTATCCTGTCTAATCGAGTAACCATTATCCACACATGGTGGGTCAAATGTAAATTAATTCAACTTAAATAAAAACAATAATTTAGGAACTGAGGAGTGTTAGTTCAGTGGGTTAAGTGCTCACTGCCCAAGCCTGATGTCTTGCCTTTGAGCCCCAAGACCTGAGTGAAAAAGTCTGGTGTGATGCACATGCAATCCCAGTGTGGCTGGTGCCAAGAGGAAGGGTTAGGGGTGTGGTGTAGAAAAGAATACTAGACTAGGAGGCAGGAAATCCCTAATTTAATTCACTCAGAAGTCATTTCTCCTGTCTGGCCTTCAGTTCCTGGCTACCATCCAAGACTGTGTGTGTGTCCATCACCTCTATCTTCATAGAGGGTGCTTTTGGATAGCACTGCTCTGGAGGCTTTGGCATGTGATCAAATGGTTACAATGAAAGGTGAGAAAGATGTATTTTGGCAGGAAAAAAATGCAGGGAGCTGTAGGTTGCAAGACAAATGTTTAGATGGATTTAGGGGGCTGGGAAGTCTTCCTGCAGGAACTGACTTCTTAGCTGTGACCTGAAAGTATTCAAGCAAGAACACAAGGAACACCATAAAGGGAATAAAACATGTACAGGGAAGAGTTGGTGCAAAGTACTGGCTATTACTCACCCCAAGCGTTATATGGAATTTGAAAAGGGGAAACCTGAGTTGTAGGTACAGGAGCTGAACAAAACCCATGTGGAAGGCTGGGCACAGAGAAGGTGATCTGGGACAGAATTTGCTGAATACACTCCTCAGCTGCTTCTGTGCATTGAAGTTAGGGTTGCATAGGGAAGGATGAAGGAGCCTCTTGGACCATTGCATCACTTTGCATCAGGAAGTGAAGGCCAGACAGAGGAAGTGACTTCTCCCTGAGTAAGTCGGGACCTTCCTGGCTCCTAGACTAGTGCTCTATCCCACACTATATTCTCTTCCTCATGGTACTAGCCACTTGTCAAGAGCTCAGTCATCACTTGTCAAGAGCAGGGTGGCATAATCCCAACACTGGGGAGGCTGAGGCAGGAGTTAACTTTAAGGTCAGCCTGGCTACATAGTAAGATCCAAAATAAACATGGAGTTGGAGAGAAGACTCAGCAGTTAAGAGTGCCCGCTGCTCTTGTAGTGGACCAGAGTTTAGTTCCCAGGATCCACGATGGGGGCAACTCTCACAACTGCCTGTAACTATAGCCCCAGGTTAACCCTCCAAAGACACATTCAAACATGTGCATGCAAACACACACACACACACACACACACACACACACACACACACACACACACACACAGGGGGGGGGGGGGGGAGAGATAAAAAGTAAAATCTTTTTTAAAAAATCAAACAAACAGCAACAAGAAGTTTCATGTAAAAGTAGCTACTATATTGGACTGCACAGATATTTTTAACATCAAGAGAAGTTCTGCTGGACCAGAGGCAAAGAAATAGTGCATTTCCTCCAGGCATAGACCTCTCATTAGCAGGGAGTGAAAACATGTCACTTGGTTTAGGTGTTCTTGTAAATGGAATATTCTCTACAAACATGGCCACAATAATTGTGGAACCCCTGTGAGTTCATGGAACTTGGCTTGAACCAGCGCCTGCCTATCAAATGGCAGGGGTCCTTGACAGGCTAGAGGAGTTCAAGGAGCAGGACCTGCGTGCACCTTTGCCTTGTCCTGCAGAGGAGACTGGTATGGTCTGTCCATGCTGACATGCTGGTCCACTTCCCAGCCTCTACCCACACCTCTTCTCTCTTCCTAACTGAGATTGACCATCTCTTTCCAGCTATGGGATGGGCACCAAGGGAGAAGAGGTGCTTGGGCTGAGTTTGAGTCTTGCTTTGACATGTGGCCCCAGGCAAGTCCCTTCCCCTCTGGAGTCTTCATCTTTTCCCCTAGAATGTGTAGGAATCAGGCTAAATACCCACAGAGGGCCATTCTATTCTGACATCTAAGGAAGTGTGTGAAAATTTAGAGAAATGAAAGGCAAGACGGCCCAAGAGTCAGGAAGCACTATAACCAATGGCTCTTCCCCCACTCAGTGGAGTCTCTGTGTAGTCTAGGCTGACCTCAAACTCCCTATGAAGTCAAGGGTGACCTTAAACTCCCAATCCTCTTACTCTGCCTCCTGAGAGCTGGGATGACAGGTATGTGGCACTGTGTTCATCTTTAAATTTATTTATTTGCCTTGGTGTTTGCCTGGAACTGGAACTACAGACAGTTGTTAGCTGCCATGTGGGTGCTGGGAATCGAACCTGGGTCCTCTGGAAGAGCAGAGGGTGCTCTTAACCGCTGAGCCATCTCTCCAGCTCCCCTTTAAATTTTTTTAAATGAATTATTTCATATACCTCTGTAAGAAATAATTTATTATGGTCCATTTCTAGTATAAGATGCATTGAAAGTTCCATAACAAACCACTAATCCCTAATAGTCTTCCTGGACCCCTGTCTTCCCTAGCTGGTAGCTGTGCCTACATTATCTAGACACTCTTAATTCATTATAGTTTTGAAAAGTTACAGGCAGTCTGCCACAGGACCCAGCCTGCATATCAGAAGAGGAGGGACTCTGGAACCCCAGGGTATACATGAGATAAGGTTTTGTGTCCTGAACCAGTAGGATGGGGGATTTAGAGATGGGGAGTACTAGACACAGAAGGCCGTGTCTCCTTGAAGAACTCACTGTTTTACACCACATTGTCCTGCCAGTTTCTGGCTCTGTAGTGCAGTTAGTATCCATGGATTCTGCATCTGTGGATTCAACCAAATGTGAATGGAAAATATGCCGGAAAAAAAATTGCCTGTCTGCTGCACATGTGCAGAGTATGTGTGTCATCATTCCCACCACGGTACTGTATGACAGCCTTTTACATAACACTGTCATTGTATTAGGTATAATGAGTCACCCGAGGCTGGTTTGGTATCCAGGAGAATGTGTGTAGTAGATTATAAGCAAATACTGGGTTTTCCTATCTGAGCAGGTAAGCAATCCCCTATGGACGCTGAGGGCTGCCTATACTGTCTCCTATCCTCACTTGGAGATAGGACCTGCAAGAACTCGAAAGACAGATAAAGGCATTGAGAAATGAAATACTTCCCAGGTAAGAGCATTTGCTGTTCTTACAAAGGACCCACATTCAGTCCCCAGCACTCACTTACGGATTGTATCTCATAATCACCCATAACTCTAGCTCCTAGGGATTCAACAGCACCCTCTCCTGGCTCCATGGGCACTTGTACTCTTGTGCACCTCCAACACAGATACACATGTATGCACATAATTAAAACAAAAATATTCAGGATTGGTAGCAGATGCCTTTAATCTCAGCACTCAGGAGGCAGAGATAGTGAGTTGCAAGGCCAGTCTAGTCTACATAGTGAGTTCTAGGCCAGCCAGGTCTGCACAGTGAAGTCCTGCTTCAAAACATATAAATAAACAAGCAGACAGGTTACATTTAATAAACCCAGGATGTTACAGTTTGAATATGAAAGATAACCCTCACAAGTTCATGTGTTGAGTGCTTGGTACCCAGTGGCACTATTTTAGAAGGTTCTAGAAATCTGTGGAGGTAGAACCTAGTTGAAGGAAGTTTTGAGTGTGACTTTTAAGGGCAAACCTGGTTCCACCCCATGCCACCCTCTGTCCCTAGTGACTGCTTTCAGTCTACTGGTCTATGAGAAGAATAGCCTCCTCTACACTCTCTTTCCTCCAGGATGTTCTGCCTCATCACAGGCCCAAAGCCAACAGAGACAAGGGTTATGAACTAAAATCTCTGAAATCACTTTCAAAGCTAAATCCTCCCATAAATTGCTCATGTCAGGTATGAGAAAAAATAGCTAACACAAAAAATGAATTCCAAAAAGTGGGTGTGTTGCTATATGCTTAAGTGTGGCTCTAAAGCCTTTGAAACTTGCAGGAAGAATTTGGGGAAGCCAAGATCCAATCTAAAGAAAGTGCAGTATGCTATTAGCAGAAATTCACGGGTGATCCTGATGATGCTCAGAAATGCATTCTGGAATGCTGGTGGGAATGCAGAAAGTGAAGGTCAGGTTCATAAGGCTCAAAGGGGAATGCGGTCTCTATTGTGAACTAGATTAGAGGCCATGGGTATTACATCTGAAAAAGAACTTGTCTGCCTTTTATCCAGGTAAGCTCTAAGACTTTGAATGAGTCTGAGTGTGAAGATAATGGGTTAATTCATTAATCAGACTGTGTGGCACAGTTATTGCTAGCTGCTTTTAGCAAAGTTTAGGGTGACAATTAAAGCAGTAAGACTTTTTAAATGTGTAGTTTAGTCAGAAAAGCCTACGTAAAGTTGGGAGTAAGGAAATGAAGAGATCAGCACAATTAAAATGTTAGACATTTTGTACAGTGAGTCTAGGAAAGAAGCCTTGAGGGTGTCCCAGTTGTGGGCCAGACTCCTCTCAGCCCAGGCTAGGGTTATAAAAGAGTACACTCATTGATTGAAAAATTTTTTTTCCTTCAGAAGAGAGCACTACCAGGCACCTGGCTGACATAGGGCGCCATGGGAAATGCTTGCTCTTTGTTGTTTACTGGAAGTGTGTGATGTTCTCTTTGATTCTCATGGGACTTGCAGTAAAGCATTAGCTTTGAATCTCTGAGTAGACTTTGAATTTGAACTTGCAGATAATGCTTGGATTACTAAAACTTCAGGAATTCTTGGAGACAGACTGAGTACACTTTGCATTATGAGATGACATGGGTATTGAGGACCAGGAATGGAATGTTACAGTTCAAATGATGTCACCACAGAATCATGTATCAAGTGCTTGGTCACCAATTCTGTTGAAAGTTCCTGAAAGGCACAGCTATTCCTACTGTTAGGGCTGAGCCTGGATTAAGCAGGTCTCTGTGCCCTTTCAGAAACCCACAGGATCAAATTATGGAAGGTAGACACCTAGAAGCAGATTTTTAAATATGATTCTGGGGGGGCCACCTGGATATCAGAAGAGTTTGAGAGACCCAAATTCTCTGAGATGAATTTTCAAACCTAAAAGTGAGAATTATATTTGTACATAGGTAGTCAACTTGGCACAGACTAGAATTTTAGGAGACTTTTTAGAAGAGAACTTCAGCTTAGGGTTTGTCTTCACTGGACTGGTCGTGGGATATATTCTTTATGATGGGTGGCACCACCCTTGGGCAGGTGGTCCTGGGTGGTCTAAGAAAGCAAACTAGCCAGTCAGGAGGAGCAAGCCAGTAAGCAGTACTTCTCTGTGTCCTTTTGCTTTGGTTCCTGTCTCCAGGCTCCTGCCTTGACTTTCTTCAATGATGGACTGTGATCAATCAGAGTGTGTAAACCAAACAAACCTATTCCTCTCTGAGGTGCTTCTGGTCCATGTTTTATGTTAACATCAAAAAACCGAACTAGGCCATGCAGCCCTGGAGAACAAGAATGTGGTTTTGCTTGACAGAGCATCAAATCCTCAACTTTGATAAGGTCCTGCAGTAGCTGGCACTATTGTCTCCCCCCACCCCCGCCCTTACCCCCACTGGCTATCTTGGAATTAACTATATATATATCAGGCTGGTCTCAAACTCACAGAGATCTGCCTGCCTCTGCCTCTCTTGTGCTGGCATTAAAGGTAGGCACTGCCATGCCCAGCTAAAATTATCTGACATGGGAGCATAGTAACTAGAAGTAGTAGAATCATATAATGTTTGATATTCATTGGCCTAGTGCCTGCCTGGAGTGAGTGTGTCTACCTCTTGGTAGGGAGGAGAGCACGATCTGGTTCTAAGTCCCCATGTATATTTAACAGTGATAGGGAACAGACTCCCCCACAGAGGACCTGATTCCTTGCTGGGTTGGCTTTCCTTTACAGAAAGTATGTGTCTGTCTCCTAGGTTAAGTAGCCTAGGCTAGCCCCAAACTCACTATGTAGTAGGAGATGATCTTGAACTTGTGATCCACTTGCCTCCACATCCCAAGTGCTGGGACCACCATGCCTAATTTTATTTTTTTTCCACACTTAGTTTTATGCAGTGCTGGGGATGGGACCCAGAGCCCCACATGTGTGAGGAAGGTGTTATACCAACTGAGCTACATCTCTACCCTGAATGAAATGTTGAGAACGAAAACAACCTCATTCAATAGTGCCTTAGAGGTGTGAAGAGGCTGACAGCTGTGTCTTGAGGAGGAAGACTGGCTAGGGACAGGGTGGCCCATTTGAATCCACAGAATACTCCTCCCACACTATAGGCACATGTTGAGCAATCTGGTCACACTGGGGAGCTGCAAGTAAACATTTCCAAGCTCTGAACAGACAGACAGATATCCCAAACCAAGTTGAGTCTACATGCACCTGTGTGCCTGCTACGTGCCAGACCTACAGTTGTGTCTGACTCATCCTGTGACCAAACCAGTCTCTGTCCCTCACCTTCCCTCATTACGTGAGAGGCACCTTTCCTTGTCTTTTTAGGAATCTAGGAATAGTTATTTTGCATACATGGAACACAATAGGGGTGAGTTCATAAAGGAGATGATTGGCCAGAGGACTCTCAGCTTCAGGGTTCTTCCAGATTACTGGGACCTGTGGTTTTGTCACAGTTTAAATTAGCAACTCTCCTTCATTGTCTTCTCTGTGTCTCTCTATCTCTCTGTCTCTGTCTGAAACAGAGTCTCCTATATCCCAGGCTGGCTTTGAACTCTCTGCATAGCCTAAGACACCTTCCACTCCTTATCTTCATTCCCCTCTCAAGTGCTGGCATAGTAGGTGTACACCTGCTTTGTGTAGTGCTGGGAACCAAACCAAAGATTTCCTGAGTTCTGAGCAAGTACCCTATTAGCTGTGTCATTGGTTCTGATGAAGGAGTCCCAGGAACTCATGGCTGAAGCACCCCCATCTTTAATCTTAGTCCACTTTTTGTACGAGGGAGGTGCCTTCTCAGAGCCGGTCACAGACTGAAGGCATCAGATATTGGGATCTGAGAGAAAAGAGTTCAGTTGCTCTGAAGGAGAATCTTCGCTCTTTTCTAGAGCACAGAGCATCACACATGATGAATATAAAAGGAAAAACTAGAACTCAAAGTCACTTCAAGGAAATGGGGTTTGTGTAACCCTGTTGGGATTTGAAAACTGGGATTCAGGAATGAGTTTTGCAAAATGGTGCTTTCCAAGGAAACAGACACAAAGGGTGTGTTGAAAGGTGTTTTGTGGGGCTGGAGAGATGGCTCAGAGGTTAAGAGCACTGACTGTTCTTCCAGAGGTCCTGAGTTCAATTCCCAGCAAAACCACATGGTGGCTCACAACCATCTATGATGAGGTCTGGTGTCCTCTTCTGTAAAAACTGTATGCAGAATAAATAAATAAATCTTTAAAAAAAAAAAAAAAAAAAAAAAAAAGAAAGGTGTTTTGTTAAAGAACAGATGTTGCAAGGCTGTGATGTTAAAGGAAGTGGCTTCTTAGCCCTCAGGTCTGGAACAAAGATTCAAAATGAGCCAGTTGGTAGTGGCATACACTTTTAATTAGAGCGCTCAGGAGGCAGAGGCAGGTGGATCTCTGTGAGTTGAGGCCAGACTGGTCTACAGAGTGAGTTCCAGGACAGCCAGGGCTGCACAGAGAAAGAAACCCTGTCTTGAAAAACTAAAACAAAACGAAAGGTTCAAAATGATCTTTCCAATGTTCTCACTGAGCAGAAGGGGAAACTGAGGACCCAGGTGAGGCTGGAAGAGCTGGGGCCCTCTCTCCCTACTGTCCCTTCATTTGCTCTTCAAATGTGTAGGACCTTGATATCTTTGCTCCAGGTCTTTGGGGCATGTTCCGAGGCTAAAGCCTGAGACTAAATCTGTGTGCCTGGGACCCACACCTGCCAGATGACAGGGGCCGCAGCCTGCGGGTGGCTGGGGTACATCAGATAGGAAGGAGCAGTGTGATGATGTGGCCTAACCTCAGAAAGGAAGCATGGTCACTGGGGAAATTCCCCGGGGAGGTCGCACATCTATGTAAATAACTACCTCCCATTAGCTTGGACTTTAGGATGGGTAAGAGAGAGCAGAGGAGAGGGTATCAGAAATGAGGAAGATATAGTGCCTTGATATGCCAAGGGGCACAGCAGCCTGCCAGGCTTCTCAAAAGCTTCATCTCATTGTCTGTGTAGTATCTTCCTGGGTCAGAAACTGGGAGCCTTTGGCTCACTGAGATGGTCTTGCCTGAGAGAAAGTGTGCCCTCACCTCAGGAAGCCCTGCTCTGTGGAAGGTGGCATGCTAACGTTGGTCATGATGACAGATTTGCTGGAGCTGCTGCTGCCGCCAAAGGTGAAAAGGCGAGGCTTGAGTCCGGGAAGTCTTAGCAGTTTCATTTTGGGTTTTCATCTCACTCACTGGGGAATTTTATTTTGGGAACAGCCCAAAGACATGAGGCAGGTAGTGACCTTGACTCACCTTGGGCAAATCCCAGCATGTTGCATTTTCTAGGCCCTGTGGGGGTTGTCAGAGACTAGTACTATTAACTGTCCTGGAACGCGCCTGCCAAGGAACTTCTCTCTGGCTTCTGTAAATCTCTCACCTTGGGCCTTATGCCTCTTTGGGAAGTGGAAACCTACCCAAGACTCCATTGCTTTCTTAGGTTTGGGACCACACACCAACTGGCTCCCCAGGGGTCTGCCCTGGTAGGACAGAGAGCAACCTCTGGCTGTTGGGCACTACATGGGGGCCCAAGAGTCTCTTCTGCAGAAGTTGCATAAGACTAGACAGGTGCCAGGACCAGACGTACATACCACATTAAGACTAAGGAGCAAGAGAGGGTGAATAAGCACCAGTGTATGAAAAGCAACTTTGGAAAGCTAGGCCAGGTGTTTCTCTTGTGGCCAGGGATGATATACTTCTGGTGTGCTTGTGAGCCTAATTAATTCCGTTTTATGTAGTTAACAATGTGCTTCTAAGTTTTCCAGCAGGTTATGTTTTATTGTGGCTAGCAGCTTGTGTCTGACTTTGGCTTTCTTTGGTCTGTTTGTCCCTGGGGGCATGGCTGGCAGTGATCTGGCTTTCTGTATGGCTTGTGGGAATAGGACTGGGGAGTGGAGTGTCCCTTCCTTCCTCCATGTTTGATCAGGCCTCCCAGGTCAAAGTCCAGGGCTCTTTCGCTGGGTGCTAGGGATGGGTTTTTAGTTGGCATTAGCTGGCAGCATCGCAGACAGATGGTGATAGCTGGGAGGAAGGGGTGGGTCCATCCACAGGAGGAAATGCACGTGCTGAAAGCATCAGAGAACAGCTGGTCCCGGCCGGGGGAAGGGCCCACGCCTAGATCGCTGGGACTTGTTCTTACTCAGGCTGTATGCTCTCTATGGGGGCTCTAGCCTCACATTCTGCCTTCAAAGCCCTTTCTACCCCAACCCCACCTCTAGGTTCCAGGTAATGACACCTTTGACACCTGGCTTCCTACCTGTCTCAATCTCCTCTGAATTCATAGTACGATGGGGAGGGGGGGTCGTCCCTTCTGTCTCCCTTCCCCTCCATCCCAGCCCCCCTCTTTGAAACAGGTTTAGCAGCTTCAGTGCTTTTGACCTTACTTAGGACAGGGGCTCTTGCTGAATACAAGTTCAATGATTCAGCTAGATTAGCCAGCTAGCAGGCCCCAGGGATGCCTGTCTCCACCCATAAGCCTTGCATCGCCACACCAGGCTTTTCTTTTTCTTTTTCCTTATGTGAGTGCTGGAGGTTGAAACTTACATCCTCATGCTAGTGTGGCAAAGAGTTCTCTAACTGAAGCGTCTTTCCAGTGTTGACCTTAAACTCAGCTTTGCTTCCAGTTTCCTGAGGATTGAACCCAGGCATCTTTTGTATTCCAGGCCAACACTACCAACCAAGCTATGCCCCTAACAGAAAATCCTTTTTCTCCACTTAGGTCTCTGAGAGATTCAGTGGACACCAGGGGCTGTGGAGGCTCCCTCTGAGCATGTCCAGTATTAACAATGAAGAGCTGATGTCTTCTAGAATGGACAGTACTCTCAGAGATGTACACGCGTTGGTTGAACTTCACAACTCTTAGGTAGACACACCTTTGCTGCCCCGCTCTCAGAGAAGGAAAATAAGGCATAAGAAGGTTGATGGATTTCCTACTGCTAGTGGTTGCCTGGGACTCAAACCCATGCCTTCAGCCCTGGGGTATAGCTAGAATTCCCCTGTAGCCCCCTCCAACTGTGAAATGAGCAAGTTTTCTCTGCTAATCTACTGTGGTGTCTGCTTTAGACAAGTCGTCCGACCAGCCCAACCTTGCCTCATTTGCCTGCCATATGGTGATAGGAGGGCCCTATAAAGGAAACACTGGCTACTGGGGTGAAGCTTCTCCAGTGGGGTTGTGGGGTTTGCTGTGACTGGGCTCTGGCTTCAGCTGAGCTGGGGAGGAAAATCAGGAATTTCACAGCAGCCAACAGTTCCCTCTCTGCTGTCTGTTAGCAGAAGTGCAAACAGATACGGGACTCTGCTCTAGTCAGGGCACCCCTCCCAAGCTGCCACTTCCTGCAGGTGTTTCCTTGTGGTACCAAAGGCCAACCGAGGCCTCTGAAAAGGACTTTCCTGAAGGGAAAAATGCATGTTTCAATAAAAGTGACTAGGCGACCAGAGATGTAGGCATAGGACTTAGTGGGCAGAGTGCTTGCCTGGCAGGCGCAAAGCCCTGGGTTCCAGCCCTGGTATGATATAAACTATGTATGGTGGTACCTTCCTGTACTTTCAACACTTGCAGGCAGAGGCAGGAGGGTCAGAAGTTCAAGATCATTTTAGTCACAGAGAGTTTGAGGCTAGCCTGTGCTACACAAACCCTATTTTAAAAGCAACTGGGCTGGAGAGGTTGCACTTGTGGCGCTTGCAGAGGACCTGGATTTGGTTCACAGCTTCTCCACAGTAACTCCAGCTCCAGGGGATGGAGCAGTGTCTGCTCCTGCTCTCTAGGTACCAGGCACATGTGGGATGTGCATACATACGTGTAAGCACTCCCCCAGCTCGACACATCAAAACAAGCAGCAAACTAAAGAGCAATGAGGACTGGGAGGGAAATTGACTCCGGCCTTGAAGCTCATCTCAGGGCGCGACTTAGATGCTAGGTTTGGGGTGTTGATTAGAACCCCAGACCTTGGAGGGACCTGTGGAGTCCCCATTCTAACTCCTGTGATAGCCATGTACTTCCTCTCTGTACAAATGATGGTTGCTCATGTCTCACCGAGGGAGGTGAGAATTTCTGAGGCCCCTTCTGCACCTAGAACCTCAAAGCCATCCTCCCCATCTCCTATTTGGAGACAGTGGTAATCTGAACTGCTGTCACTTTCCTTTTAATTTAACCATCACTTTTGTGCCTTGAACTTGGGCCAGGAGAGAAATCTCCAGTGCTGTTGTGGAGAGAATGGTGCAGAAAAGGCCCTCACTGAACCCTGGAAGGATGGGAACCGTCACTGTTCATAGCTCTGGCTCCTAGCCCTCAGCATGGCACACAGCAGGTACCCACAAGTATAAACTATGAATGAATGATTAATAAGCAAGCTGCTTCAGATTCAGAGTGGATGACTTCTGTATAAGGATAGCTTGTGGAAGTCGGTGGTCAATGCCTGAAATCCATCACTCAGAAGCAGAGGCAGAAGGATCAGGTTACCTTCATCTCCACAGCAAGTTTGAGGCTAGCCTGGGCTACATCATGAGACCCAGTCTCAAGAAGAAAGGGAGAAGGAAGGAAGGAGTGAAGAAAGGAAGAAAGAAAAAGTATGGCTTCTTCTTCAGGCACAAGGATGCCTCACCACCCTGGCTCACAGGCCTTGCCTTCCTAGAGTGTAGGAAAATCCTGACATTTCAGGCCCTCTGGGACTGGACACAAACTCCCATTTCTGCACAGCCACTCATCCTATAAGCATTGGACTCCTCCCTCTTATGAGTCATCCATGAAGGGCGATTCACTTCAGCTGAAGACAGAAAGGAAAATGAATGCAGAGGCACCAGAAACAGCACTGCGCTCAGCTGTCCGCATTCCCAGCTCTGTTCCCTAGTTCCTACAGTATTTTTTTTGTTATTACCTTGTGGGATCTCCTCACTTCTAGCTCTCATATTCCTTTGCTTTTTTTCCCCTAGCCCAATTCTCATTGAAATATTTAATGTACTTATGCACATATATGCAATTTTCAAAAAATTAATGTATGCATATGAGTGTGGTCAGAGGAGGATTGGAGGGTCCTGCTCTATTGCTCACTGCCTTCTCTCAAGGCAGGGTTTCTTATTGAACCTGGAACCCCAGTAATCTTCCCTGCCTGATGGGGTTACAGAAATTCACAGCCATAAACTGCTTTTCATTATTATTATTTTTATTTTATCTGTCGGAGTGTCTGCCTGTGTGTCTCTGTGTGTCACTTCATGCTTAGACAAGAGAGGGCATTGGATCTGCTGGAACTGAAATTCCAAATAGTTGTGAAGAGCAGCTAGTGTTTCTAACCACTGAGCCATCTCTCTTAGACCCCATGCTCAGCTTTTTACCCTCACACTGGAGATGTGGATGAAAGCCTTCAGGAGTATGCAGCAAACACCATTGCCTGCTGAACCATCCCTGCAGCCCTGTTTTAAGATGGGGGTCTAGGCTCACCTCAAAACTTCTATCCGCTTGCCTTGGCTTCCAAAGTTCTGAGACTAACCATAGTTACCAGATTTATATGTCTATTAGGGCATCATTCTTCTTCAGTTTGGGTATCTTTCTGATCTAAGGCTGACCCAGTTCTTGGGGTCAAAGTTCAGAGACATCATGGATTCATCTCTTAGCTCCTGCCACTGAGGCTGGCTCAAGACAGACAGGGGCAGCTTCTGCCTTCAAGCCAAGGAGATGCTTGGTGAAGCACTTCTGAGAACATTTCACTAGATTTCCACAAAGGCTTCAGGAGAAGATTTGGGAGCACATGTTATAGGTAGGCCAAGAGAGGTTCAAAGATGCTATAGCTTAAAACACTGATAAGAATTCTGATTCCAAAGCCACTAGCCATTTTGTTAATTTTTAAATTGGGAAAATACCCCAAAAAACTCTCAACTGACCCTAGACTCCTGCCCACTGGAAGAAGTTTCTGACTCATCATCATGTTCTACCCTTCACTATACAAATGGAAGAAGCAAGGCCCAGTGAGGTTGGTGAATAATGGCTGCAAGGTCACTTGGTGCTGGAATGACAAAGGAGCAGACCCAGAATTTCTCAGCTGTCCACATGGACAGCTTCTACCATCAACACCTGAGTGCAATAACTTTGGTGGTTGGCAAAGGGGGCGGGGATGAGTCCTCTGCCCAGTAGACAGCCTCTCATCACAGTCCCTGGGAAATCTCAGATCCAAGTACAGAGCAGAAGGTGGCTGTGGGAAGACAGACCAAGAAGCTGCTGTGGAGCTTCATGGCTTAGCTCCACCCACCACTCTAGCCGAATCTGTTAATGGCATCATGTCCTTGAGGAGGTCAGAGAGGAAGTACAGGGTTGGTTGTAAGGAGGTGGTTATTCATTGGGGAACCTGAGCCCGAAGGACAATGGGACCTCCTAGGCTTGATGCAGGTTCTCATTCTGTATCTTCCCAAGAGGAAGGAGGAAGTGAAGTCCCATGATCCTCCGGGATCCTCTGTCTTCCAGCACTGGGATTATAGATACACAATACACCCATTTTTTGTTCATACATGATTGTTTTTTCACAGGGTCTTTCTATAGATCCCTGGTTGGCCCGAACTTGCTATGTAGACCAGATTGGCCTTGAACCCACAGAGATCTGCCTGTATCTGCCTCTTTAGTGCTGGGATTAAAGGCATGTGGCACCATGCCTGGTGGGGACCCATCTTTTTTATATGGGTTCTGGAGACTGAGCTTAGGTCTTCATGCATGCACAGAACTTTTAAAGTGAACCATCTCCTTAGCCTCGTTTTTTTTTTTTTTTTTTTTTTTTTTTCTTAAAAGAATAAGATTCAAGCTATAGGCTCAGTTTAGAAGGTTATGGTTCAAAGGGAAACCAGGATATTTTGGTCTCTCATTTTGTAGATAACAAAACTGAAGCCAGAGAAGGGAAGGGATGGACCCAAAGTCTGAAGCCTAGGGTGTCATAGATACAAAGTGAAACCCGGGCATGAAAATTCCTAACTCAGTACTTTAGCAGATTGGATGGTAATAGTGTAAAGATCACCACTCTATCACATTAATCTCCTCTATCCCAGAATGCTCACCTAGCACCAGCCACCACGGCCTACCCTTCAAAGCAAACACACCACTCATTTTACAGCCAGAGGTTTGGTATGTTTTGAGATGTGACAAAGCTTGAATCAGGGCAGGGGTTATATTGAGGGATGGAAGCCAGGGGAGCTCAGGAGGAGTTGGGAGGGGAGCAGGGGAAATGTGATACATGACTGTGGTGCTCATGTCACAAAGCCACGAGCTTGAAGGGACTGCCTGGGACCCTCGATGGCTAGAGGGAGCCCCAGCTGAATGACAGTCCAACTCTACCCCTCACTCCTCCTCCCTCAGTTTCTGAAGCTGGCACAATGGCTTGGTCAGGTCTCGGTGGCTGGCAGAGGGGCCATCAAGACCAGCAGCTCTAGTCTTCTCCACCACAGAGAGCCAGTAAAGCCTTCAGGAAGTCTCCAGAAGTGTCACTCTGGCAGGGCAGAGAGAAAGCAGAGTGAGAAAAGAATAATTCTGGCCTAAATACCCCAACCTCCTAGTGGCCATCAGCCTAGACATGACCATCAGCATCTCAGTCACCAACACAGTTGCTGTGCCAAGGCCAGAGTGACCTGTCCAGACACACACCTGGTACTGCCAGAAACTGGCCCTTTAGAATCTGACCCTGCAGAGCTGCAAGGCATCAGTGCCTCCTCTTCTTCTGGGAGCAGGTTGGATCCCATCTGCCATCCCGACTCCTCCTGTCCAGCTAGCCCTGCAGTTGCCCACTCAAGGGCCCAAGACCTCCACCTTGCCTCAGAAAGCCAGGCAAATTTCTCATGATATATGGCTATCATCTGAGGGAGAGCCATAGTGCCCCCAAGGACGAGGCCAGTCACAAAGCTGGTAAGCATTGCTTACTCTGATACACCACAAGGGTCTGCCTGTAGTCAGGCCAGGGAACCAGACTATTCCCAGTGGTGTAGATCCCCATTTAGAAGGGGCTTCTATTACTTATAATGTTTTTGGTTTTGAAGACAAGGTCTCTTGTAGCCCAGGCTGGCCTCCAATTCAATATATAGTCAAGAATGACCTTATCTATTGATACTTCCAGATTTACAGGATACTTGGTTACTTGGGAAATTCTGAGCTGAGAATCTAGCTCATTGATGTGTGTTCGCTTAATATGCATGGAGCCCTAGCTTCAATCCAGAGCACTACATCAAATGAACAAATAAAAACCCTAAAAGAGGGGCTAGGGATGTGGCTCAGTTAGTAGGCAGCTTGTCTACCAAGCCCAAGTCCTGGGTTTAATCCTTAGCACTGTACAAACCACGTATGGTGGCACACATCTGTAATCCCAGCAAATAGGGGGTGGAGGCAAGAGGTGGCAAGTTCAACACCAGCTTGGGCTACAGAGTGAATTTAAGGCCAGCCTGGGCAACATAGTGACTCTTGTCTCACACTAAGAAATTTTTCTTTTCTTCCTTCCTTCCTTCTTTCCTTTTCTTTGTTTTTGTTTTTTGAGACAGGGTTTCTCTGTGCAGCCTTGGCTATCCTGGAACTTGCTCTGTAGACTGGAGTGAGTTGAAGCTAGCCTCAGACTCAGGAATCTGCCTGATTCTGCCTCCTGAGTGATGGTATTAAAGGCATGTGCCATCATGTCCAGTTTAATAGAAGATTTCTTAAGAAGGGTTGGTGTTATAATTCAGTGGTACAGTATATACTTATCATGTGTTTCAGTCCCCACTACCAATAAATAAAAAATAGATATTGAATTGTGTTCTTAAAAAAGGTCATTGTGGCGGTTCACACTCCCGCTCCACCTTCCTACGGAGCTCTAGGGACCATGGCTGATCCTCGCATGAGGCAGATCAAGATCAAGACAGGCGTGGTGAATTGGTTGGTCAAAGTAAAAGTGATGTATGAGAAAGAAGCAAAGCAACAAGAAGAAAAGATTGAAAAAATGAAGGCCGAAGATGGTGAAAACTATGCCATTAAGAAGCAGGCAGAGGGGCTGGAGAGATGGCTCAGTGGTTAAGAGCACCGTCTGCTCTTCCAGAGGACCCGGGTTCAATTCCCAGCACCCACATGGCAGCTCACAATTGTCTGTAGTTTCAGTTCCAGGCAAACACCAAGGAAAATAATTAAATAAATAAATAAAGTGTTTTTAAAAAAAAAAAAAAAAAAAGAAGCAGGCAGAAATCCTGCAAGAGTCCCGGATGATGATCCCAGATTGCCAGCGTCGGTTAGAGGCTGCTTATACCCATCTTCAGCGGATATTAGAAAGTGAAAAGGACTTGGAAGAAGCCGAGGAGCATAAAGAAGCACGTGTAGTTCTGGATTCAGTGAAGTTAGAAGCCTGAAATTTTTCTGTACAGGGTGTTTTTTTGCATTAAATCCTGGGGTCCACTCTACAATTCTTAGTTTTGGCCACTTCTGTGTTTAGTAGAATGAAAATGTGGTTCTTTAAAAAAAAAAAAAAGGTCATTGTTGGGGGCTGGAGAGGTGGCTCAGAAGTTAAGAGCACTGTCTGCTCTTCCAGAGGTCATGAGTTCAATTCCCAGCAACCACATGGTGACTCACCACCATCTGTAATGAGGTCTGGCACCCTCATCTGGCATACAGGGACATATGCAGACAGAACACTGTATACATAATAAATAAATTAAAAAATTTAAAAAAAGGTCATTGTTGTGGTACATAAATTAAACTTTAGTATGGTTGACAGCATAGTTTGTGCTGGTAACATGTTACCACCTGACTAGCCTGTAAATTACACTTTAACAAAACTGCAAGAACCGGGGCTGGAGAGATGGCTCAGCAGTTAAAAAGCACTTGCTGCTTTTGCAGAGGACCTAGATTCAGTTCCCAGCACGCATGTGGCTGCTCACAATTCTGTAACTTTAGTGCCAGGGGATCTGTTACCTCCTTCTGAACTCTATGGGCACCAGGCATGCCCCAGACATACATGAAGGCAAACAGACATACACATAAAATAAAAATATTTTCATAGCAAAACCATGAGGCAGATTTCCATTTAGCAGTTTCCTGAATTACATGGTAATTCAAGAGTCCACTGAGCAGTCCTTCCCTTACCTCAATGGTCTGGTGTAAAGACTTGTCATATTTCTCAATGAATTCCCTCCGAACGTTGAACAGATCCACCTCACTCCGGGAGACCATCACCCTGGTGAGGGTCTTCTCATCTGTACCAGCACCCTGGTGGAGTCAAGGAGAGATATATTGGGTATGAGGGAGAGGCAGGGCTAGGTCAGCAGATATCTGCTTGCCTGTCACTTCTGCCTTCCCAAACCAGGTGGGCTATTCCATCACCATCCTCCACGGCCAGTGCCAATCAAATTCCCTTGTGTTGAAGACCAGCCAGACAGAGAGGTACAGAGGGCCTGTGTGAGCTGGGCAAGCCTGCTAAAACATCCTCCTCATTCTCAGAATATAACCTTGGGAACAGAGTCTTTATGTTGTTGTGGTTTGGAGGATACATCCTTCCCCAAACTCATGCACTGAAGGCTTGGTCCCCAGTGCAGTGTTCAGAGCTAGAGATTTGGAGAAGTGGATCTCAGGGTTCCCGACTTCCTTGGCAGGCCAGTGCACTGGTGTCTAGAGCTCAAACCTCTGGGCGTGTTAGAGGACGTGCTTTGTCTCTAGCCCCTCCCTCCCTCTCAGTTCCAGGCTACTCGGAAGTAAGCTGCTCTGCTTTGCCAAGTCCTCCCTGCCATGACATTCTACATCACCTCAGGCTCAAAAGCACTGGACCAGGAGACAATAGACTAAACCCTCTGAAACTGAAACCAAATCCATTTTTCATCTTTTAATTTGATTTTCCTCCCAGATATTGTACCATAGAGATAGAGAGGTAATTTACACACCATTGTAATGAGTTAAATAAAGCCATGCTAAATTAGGGCCCTGAACCCACTGGGTGGCATCTAAGGCATACACACAAAGATGAAGGCCCAGGCTGGAGTGATGAAACCACACCCAAGACACACAAGGGGTTCCCGGCAGCCCCCAAGAGGCAGGGAGGGAAAGGGAGAGGTAGGAAGGAACTGACCTTGCTGAAGCCTTGATTTTAGAACCATGAGAGATTATGTTCTTATCATTGAATTTTGTGGAAACTCATTGCAGAATTCTTGGGAACACAGGATCTGGAATATGTGAGCACCAGGGCCCTCTCCTCTCCCCCCCCCCCACTTATACCACTTATCAGATACACAGACATGGGCTGAGTTTAACTGCCCTGTACTGCTCTTTGTTCTAGGAAAATAAGGGGGTTACCATAGGTCCATAGAGCTTCCATGGGGGTCAACTGTGGTTAGAGGTGGTCACAAGGCTCAGGCCTTCCCACATACTGAGTTCTCAGGCAGTTGGGCTGAATTTTTATTTGATAGGGGCTCTACTTTGTGCATAAAAGGGTATATTAACACCCCCGATCACTCCCACCAGATGCCAAGAGCAATACTTTAAGTTTTGGCAATCCAAATTTGTCTGGATATTACAAATGTCCCTGGAGGGACACAAAAATCACCCCTGATTGAGAAAGGCTATCCTTGGGCCAAAGGCAGATGCTAATAAACAGCAAAGCAGGAAACAACAGCCTGAAGTCCTCATCTGAGGGATGGTGCACATCTGTGCCTGTAGATTTGGGAAGGACAATGCTCATAAACAGGTCAGATGCTGTACCTTCATGGACTTGTACAGTTTGTCAGCAAAGAAGAGAGGCTTGTTCTTGACACTCTGAACTGCAAAGGAGAGAGAAGCAGGGAGTCTGATCAGTGTGTGTGCCATTCACATCCTGTGCAGGACTTTATTTTATCTACTGCAACCAACCTACTGGGTCTGCAGGTTGTTGTTAACCTTCCATGCTCAGAGATGCCACTTTACATCCCTTCCACAAAGCATCCCTTGCCTCATCCCTATGTCCATCTCCCATTCTGTCATATGCTGCAGCTTTCCTACAGTGAAGATGCTTGAAGTGGGCTAAGGTCAGCAGAATATGTAATTTAAGCCCTAAGGGATGCTAGATGCAGAGCCCCAATTTTGAGTACATTAAAAGCATGCAATAAGATGGTTAAAAAAAAAACTGAGCTCTCTCTGGAGAGAGAGCTCAATAGTTAAGAGCATTTATTACTCTTCCAGAGGACTCAAGTTTTGTTCCCCGAATTTCTTTTGGGCTACTTACAACTGCCCATTAACTTCAATTCCACGGGATATGACACCTTCTGGATTTCATAGGATACCACACAAATGTGGCATACACATTCATTCATTCTCTCTCTCTCTCTCTCTCTCCCTCCCTCCCTCCCTCCCTCCCTCCCTCCCTCCCTCACCTTTCTGATGGCACTCTAGGTAGTAAAGAGCCATTGTAAGCAACACCTCTGTTTATCTCATCTAAAACACTCTCCATATTTTAGAATCCCTGAAACTCAAGATGCATTTTGCAGTTGATGAGAGAATCTGAAAGACTTATATTGCCACCTGCTGGTACAATAATGTATATACAGGATGCCATATTATAATTAGCTGTGTGTATCCACATTTACACAACAAGAAACGAGAGAAATGAGACCCCAAAGGGAAAGAGAATGTTTCAAAGTCAAGATCTTTGGGCTGTGAGGTGGCTTACCAGGCTAATGTGCTTGACACCAAGCCTAAGGACTCTGAGTTCAATCCCCAGGACTCACACAGTGGAGAGAACTTTCTAAAGTTGTCTTCTGATCTCCACACACATTCTATGGTATGCATACACCTGTACACATGCATTTATGTGTACACACACAAAATAAATAATAAGATGTAAGTAACAAAAACTAAAACCCAAAAAAGTCTAGAGAAAGGAGTTAGCTCAGGCAGAATGTGGTATGAGAGAACATGCTTAAGGTATGTATGTCTGGTGTATATACATGTGCAGTGTACCCTGTGAATGAATGCATCTTGCACTCTATGTATACATACCCTGTTAATCTCATGTGTGCATATGTGGTTTGTCTTGTATTATATACATACATACATACATACATACATACATATACATACACACATACATACAAACACACTTCATCCTGCAGAACACAGCCCTTCTCTGCTCTTCTGGTCTTTTCCCTGGAATGCCCTTTTCTCACCTTGCCCCCAAAGCTTTGAAGATGTCATCAGGCTGTCCCCCACAATCATATCTTGGCAGAGGAGATGATCTGAATCAGTGTTTAGTTCCCAATAACAACAGCATAGGATGATACTAAGGCTATATTCCTCTAGGGAACCTGTTCACATTCTCAGCAATGCTCCACCCCTTTCCCTGATGCCTGCCAATTACCGATGGCCACAAATGCATCCTTGACATCCCCAGACATCTCCTTCTTGATGACGTGCTCTATGTCATAGTTGGTCATCTTGATGAACTCCTGAAAGACTGGCCAAGAGAAGTGAGGGAGAGGTGAATACCAGCTGGGCAGGGTCACCTGACCTACCCCATGAGTGCTCACAGTATTCACACAGTGAGCGCATACTGTGCACTGGGTAAGGCTGGGGTGACAGTAGGTTCTGGCCTTAGGGCTGTTATAAGGCTTAGAGCTAACTAAGTCCACATCAGGGACTCCAGGTCTGGCCAATAGCCCCAGGCCTTGCCAAGTTCTGTTATTCCAGGCTGCTGTATAAAAGGAACTGTGCCCAGAACACCCAGGGTTGCCTTCCTCTCTGGGTTCCCTCTTATTACCCAACAGGCTGAGATGGCGCTTACCGTATAATAATAAAAAATGACATCCAGGAGGCTCTACATGCCCTGCATAGATTCACTACTTTATGTTTATTGTAGGTTTGGTATCCTAGCAACCATGTGAGGTATAACTAAGGAGATCTAGGAACAGAAACATAAGTCACCTGCTTAGTCACACAGCTGATAACGTGGGACACCAAGCACTGGAAAGTACTGAGCAGATACATGGGAGGCAGCAAAGTCTCAGTGACAGGGGACCTCAGCCTGTGCTGTGCCATCCTCACCCTCTCTGCTTTGTTCCTGGCAAGCATCACCAAGGGATCATCACAGCACACCTCAGAGTCTTAGTCCTGAGTGTTTCTGAGGTGAAATGGGCTGCTCATTCCTTATCCTGTTCTACCTGTTTTGGTAAGGTGGGGAATGGAGTTGGTTGAGGACAGGCTAGGGATCTGGAGTCCTCTAACAACCTGCTCTTCACAGAGGGCTGGGAGGCTCAGGTTAGACTTGGGGGCTCCCACTGCCATACTGGAAGGGGTTTGGCAGGCTCACCTCTGCGGAGGTGGGGATAGCTCCTGGTGCACAGAACTGTCATGAAGCGCGTCTCCAAGGAAGTTTTGTCTCCACTGGGAGTATCTGCTATTTCCTGCAGAGCCCAGTTGGGGCAAGGGTTTAGGGGGAGACACGGAAAAGCCATGGTTAGTACCAACAGTCCTTGCTGATGGCTCAGGACCTGAGGGGATTGAGGTTGGTCCTTATCTCCACAAGCCTGGAGCACAGTGTTATGCTGTCCCCCCTTGAAGTCCTCAGGTTCCAGAGATGGGACTGGGGCTGAGTACAGGGACTTGATGCTCCTCCCCAGTCACTAGAAAATCCCTCTAGGAAGCATGGACATGTGTGTAAACAAGCAAAAATGTCCTTGCCAGTTTTCCCAGTTGGGGTCAAGGGCAAACATTTTACTCTACCACATAAAAGTTTCCACAATGGTCCCCTAGCCAGCTATGATCCTAGGATCCCTGGATCCTCTTTTTTTTAAAAAAAACAACAACAAAAACCCTCACTTTGAATTTAAAAAAGAAAATTGAGACAAGCCAATTTAAAGGTAACAACCATAGCTGGTGAATATACAGCATAAATCAGGCCAAAGATGAATGGCTAAAGCCTGGGAAGTGCTTGCTTTCCTTCAGCTCCCCTTCTTGAGACAGGACCACGTGTATTTCAGGCTGGCCGCAAACTCTCTATGAAGCTTAGGATGACCTTGAACTCCTGATCCTCCTGCCTCCATTTGTCAAGTTTATAATCGTGCACTATCACACCTGGCCCTTTTAAAACTGAGTCCTTGAAGGCCCAGAAGGGGAGAGAGAGAAGCTGTGAGGGAAGGCCCCCCTCAGCCCAGCCCAAGCACAGCAGGACTTGACTCAGAAGCTGGCACATCCCATGAAGAACAAACACTCACCAAGATCTCAGCAGCAACCTGAGAGTGGGGAGGGAGAGAGGGGAGGAGAGAGGGGAGGCAAGAGTCAGAGCCTGGCCAAGGACCCTGGAGCCCCAAGGCCTGGCTCACAGTGCCAGAGGTCCCAATGAAGGACTAGGAGGGATATTACCTTTCTCTAACCTCTGTGCAAAAACTTGGAGTGAGAAGATAGGCCTGGGGTGGTGTGTTTGTTTTGGTCGTGTGTGTGTGTGTGTGTGTGTGTGTGTGTGTGTGTGATATCAAATTCACAGAGATCTGTCTATCTCTGCCTCCTGGGTGCTGGGATTAAAGTCGTGTTCTGCCACCCCCAGCAGGAATAATTAACATTAAATTGTGGCTCCCCAGAAAGGAAATAACCCTAACCCTTCATGCTCAGTAACTGAGAATAGCCTGCAGACTCCAGTTTGTCTGATGTTTGGAAGAAGGAAAGCCCCTTCACTAGCCTGCAGAGCTACCAGAAGGGGATGGGCAGTCACAGTTTCTCTGCAGTGAATCAGTATCAGTCTGTTGTTTTAGATCCTTAGGTCACAGACAGATAGGCAGGGCAGCTAAGGTCAGGGAGTCACAAGCATGCAGCATAGGTGGGCACTGCACTTTACATTCTCCTTAAGAAGAACGGCCTGTGGAGTGAGTACACACTGTGGCCAGGACTCTGTGATCCGAGATGCTCTGATCTAGAATGTCCAGGAATAAATCCAGCTAGTCCCCATGTACCTGAACTGTCACCAGAGTTCCTTTCCCAGCATTCTGCTAACCATTGTATTCTCCTAGTCTTATTTATTTAGTTTTGAGACAGTCTCACTAGGTAGCCCTGGCTGGTCTGGAACCCACTATGTAGACCAAGCTGGACTGGAACTCACAGAGATCTGCCTGCCTCTGCCTCCCAAGTGCTGGGATTAAAGGAGTACACAGCCACACCTGGTTTTTTTTCTTCTTCTCACTATATAGTAGCCCATGTAGGCCTTAAATTCACAGCAATCCTCCTGCCTCTACTTTCTGAGTTATGGAATTACAGAAGATGCCACTATGTTCAAGGTCCCATGAAGCTTTAAAAAAGATTAAGGGGGTTGGAAAGAAGGTTCAGCAGATAAGAACAGGTTCTGCTCTAGCAGAGGGCTTGAGCTGGGGTATCAGTACCCACATCAGACGGCTCACAATTACCCATAACCTCAGTTCCAGGGGAGGAGCTGCCCTCTTCTGGCCTCTGCAGGCACTGCAATTACGTGCACAAAGTAACACTACACATTTAAAAAAAATACAACTGGGATAGGGGAGAAGCTCAGAGTAAGGCCCTGAGTTTGAACTCCAGCATCATAAAAAAAAGACTTCTTTATATGATTTGCATATAAGTCTATATATGCAAATGTATGGTATATAGTAGCGCTGCTTCTTTTATCTGGATGAAAAATTAGTCATTCACCAGGAGGTACATACATGAACAATGTGGCTCTTAAGTGGCCTCATGAGGCCAGAGTTAGAAAGCTCCATTACCCACCCTGGAATTTTCATATTCCCCGTTGTAGAAATAGCTTATTTCACTTTGATTTAAATGTCAAGCAATGATGATCCTGTTTATATTATGGCTTATGGGCTACCCTGGGCTTTCAATACTAGGTGATTCAATACTTTCAATCACCTAGTTGAATCATGGGGGGCATTGTGCTGAATGAAGTCAGACAGCTACAAGCAGACAAGTCCCAACATGATGTTTGTAGAGGAGTCAAATCCAGAGACAGGGAGCAGGCTGCTATGGGTTAGAGGGAGAGGGAATGAGGGATCACTGGTTCACAGGCTCACAGTTTCAGGGCTTTTTTAAACTTTATCTATTTATTTTATTTGCCTTTGTGTTTGTCTAGAACTGGGAACTGGAACTGCAGACAGTTGTGAACTGCCATGTGGTTGCTGTGAATTGAACCCCAGTCCTCCGGAAGAACAGTCAGTGCCCTTAACTGCTAAGCCATCTCTCTAGCCCTGAGTTTCAGTTTTGTTAAAAGAGTACTAGGGGGCAGGGAGTACCAATGGCTGTGCAATGTGAGTGTATTTGATGTCACTAAAGAATGATTAACTTGGGAGATGGCTCAGTTGGTCAAAGCGCTTGCCATGAAAATCCGCTGAGTTCATTCCCGGAGCTCATGCAGTGGTGCACATCTATAACACCAACACTCATAGCTGCAGAGCCGGAGACAGCTTGCAGAGTCAGTGGCAGTGCTGAGACAGGGAAGGAGAGAACTGACTCCGGCACCTGCCCTCTGGCTGCCTGCCGTGCATCACTTCTCTGCCCTCTGTCTTTCAGTGGGGTCTTTGATAGAGTCCTGAAAGTCACTATGCAAAATGGGTTGGCCTTGAACTTTCATGGAGCCTCCCGCCTCTCTGCCTCTGCTGGGATTACAAGGGAGGTTTATTTTGCCTGCTTATTTTTAACTGCTATAAGTAGAAAACTATTTATATATGTAAAAATAAAGCCCAATATGAATATATTAAGTGATGACTATGGGGGGGATAATATTTTTTTCTTTAGCTCAATTTCCTAAAGTTTTATGGAAGAATACATATTACTTATGAATCAAAAACTTGCTAGTTGTCAGAAGATGAGCTGGCATTGTACCACGATCTGCTCTTTATTCATGAAGAAGCTACTGAGCTTCTGTTAATATAGGGCTATGGTTCAAAGGGCCCCTCCACTGCCTCCACCTTGGTTCTCTCTCTCCCCTTCTGTTGCAAAGCCATTACTGGGCCAGGACCACCACTGCCCTATTAGCATCCAAGGCAGACCAGGACCAGGCAGCAGCATTCTCTAGAGATGATGTCAAAGTATAGAATGGAAGCTGGTGAAACCTAAGATCAAAAGCTCTTTGCTACACCATGAGGTGGCTCATGAATATTAAACAAACACCTGTTGGATATGTGTGTGAAATGTTGAGCTCAGTAAATGATGGTGGGGTCACCCCATGGCCAGCTCCTATGAACGTATATACTTGAATATAATTGAAAATACCCTGTTGAGTGGGACCCTGGAGCTTCTGACATTGTATTTCAGAGCAGGATTGGGCAATTGGACTACAATTTCTTGAGCAAGGAGCTGTCTGGGAGATGATGGTGCTGGGTCCTGGCTTACTCTGTAAGCCAGACTAGAGTCATTTAGACCTGAGTGTCAGTCAAAGTGAAGCTATTCAGAAACCGTCCCTGTGAGTTTAAGGCTCTTCTCCCACAGTGCACAGAAGAGTGTTAATGCCTACTCAATAGAGGGCATGCCTTCGAAACTCTGTAACTAGGGTTTGGGGGTTGTTGAGGTTTTGTGTAGTTCTTTTGGAGACAGGGCACAGGTGCTGAGGCTAGGCCCCTGCTCTTTCTGCCTCGGCACCCCCAGGGCAGAGCCTGCCTAACTTTGCAATTTCAGTTTTCTCAGGTCACCCTAGGGACTGCTGAGCTGGTGTCTCAGTCCGTGTCTGCTGGTAAAGCTGGGTCTCAACAGCTAGGACTCTCTGTTAGTCAATGTTCTTTCTAGTCGCCAACTATAACCTCAGGATGCTAGCGTTACAGTTGGCATGTATGTATGCCCAACTCCAACGTTGGCATGTATGTATGCCCAACTCCAATGTGAGGCAGCTCCTGCAGTCAGAACAGATGGAGACCGAGCTCAGGTCCATGGGGACAGTAGGGATAAGCTCAGTTAAGGCTGTGCAATCATGGCGTTCCTCAGGAAAAATTACCTGGAGCTGCCCAGCCTCTAAGCACAGCTTCAGAGAAGCCTGAGAAGCAGAGCAGCCAGGCGCCCTGGTAACCTGTCGTCTGCCACTATTTGGCAGTATCTAGTTATCACTGGATACAGGGTACCTGCAATATGTCATTGGTGAGTGACAGCAGTGGCAGCCTTCAGGAGCTTTCTAAACTTTGCCAAGTCACCTGTTGGACTTCCATTTTCCTCTGTAGGCTGAGAGCTTTGCCCCGGGTGATCTACGACTGACTTACAGTTCTGAGGGTCTCACTCCCACATTGGGAAGCGCCAATGAGGCAAGCTTCACTCTCCCAAGTCCACTCTGAAAACCCTCAAGCATTTGCTTTGCTTTTTGGAAAGGAGGTAGAAGGGTCTGACCTCAACATCTGTCAGTCAAATCAGCGCTGTCCCAGCCAGGAGCCTGCTCCTCCTGACAGCCATTGCCTGGCAGGGTCCCAGCAGCTGTCCAGTAGAGATGGGTGGGAGTCTCACCTGAGCATCTTCCCGGGCCTGGTCTCGGTTTTCTCCTCCTTCCTCACGATTCCCCTGTCACAGGACCATGGAGAAGTCAGTCCCCAAACATTTCCCACTCACACCCTTCAGTCTCCTGTGGGTCTTGCTCAGTCACCTCCCTGCACCCCTTTGCATCTTTTGCAACATAGAAAGAATTCCAGGGCAGGCCACGTGGGCCCTGGACTATAGGACACCAGGACAGAGTCACCCGTGTGGCTTTGACCCAAAAAGTCACAATATTGACCATCAAAAAAGAATTATCCATGGGCAGTGGTGGTGCATACCTTTGAACTAAGCACTTGGGAGGCAGAAGAGCAGGTGAATCTCTGTGAGTTTGAGACCAGCCTGATCCACAAAGCAAGTTCCAGAATAGCTAGGACTGTTACACAGAGAAACCCTGTTTCAGAAGAAAAAAAAAGGGGGGGGGCTCACAGGGTGGTGGTGTATGCTTTTAATCCCAGCATTTGGGAGGTAGAAGCAGGTGCATCTCTGTGAGTTCTAAGCTAGCCTGATCTACAGAGTGAGTTCCAGAATAGCCAGGCTATCCAGTGAAAACTTGTCTTGAAAAAACAACAAAAAAGGGGAAAAATAGAGATTTGAGGTGGAATCCTGAGGTGGCAAGAGGGTAGGGAAGCATTTTCTCTTGCATTCTGTGCATTCACTCACAGTGGCCAGAGAAATGAGTATCCTTCTGAAGTGACCAGATGTGTCTGAGCTCAGGGCTTCCTCCAGGGACGTGTGATAATCTGAGATAGGAAGAAAAAGGTATTAGGAGCTTGGAGGCTTGGAGAGTGAGCCAGGGCCATGTCAGCAGGAGAGGTGGGGATGAAGGAGTATGTATGTAGTCAGTTCTTGAGGGTATCCAGCTATCTGCCTGCTGATTTCAGAAGGCAGTTGGTACTGGTACCCACCCCTCCTGCACCGGCTTCCCATTTTCCCCATTTTTATCCACTCCTTTTGTTCTCTCAAGAGAACAGAGTCCTGCTGGTAGAAGACAATTCGGAATTTGGGGAACAGAGAGCCATTAACATGCTAATGAGAGGGAGGATGTCTCTTGGGAGCAGCCAACTTTCTCTAGATGTAGAGCTGGGCACACTAAGAGGCTTGTTAAAGACCCAGGAAGGGCTGGAGAGATGGCCTAGTCAGTAAAGGGCTGGCCACACAAGCATGAAGACTCAGACCCACGTTACAAAAACAAAACAAAACAGGCATGGAAGTGCACACTTGTCATCCTGTGCTGGGGAGAGGAAGAATGGAAAATCACTGGGGCTCCTTAGCCATCAGCCTTGCCAAACTGGAAACCCCTAGGCCAGTAAGAGACCTTGTCTCAAAGAGCAAGGTGAACAGGTAAGGGTGCTTGCTGCCAGGCCTGATGACGGCCGAAGTTCAGTACTTGGAACTCACACAATCGAAGGAGAGAACTGACTTCCAGAAGTTGTCCTTTGACCTACACATACACATGCATACACACACACACACACACACACACACACACACACACAAATTATAAAAAATAAAATAAAGTAGATGGTACTTGAAGACACATCTGGAATTGAACCCTGGCATCTATCCATACACATGTGTATCCTTGCACACACAAAGCTTCATGGAGGTGGTAGGTCAGAACTGTGGGCTGATACTAACAGCCGGGGGACTCCCTGTCTCCCAGGAGCACTTGGCCGCCCTCCCACACTCACCCTCCTTGTAGGCCTCGTTGATGGCTCGGATTTCAGCATTGGTCCGAGTAGCCAGTATTTCAATAAGAGCTTTCTCATCTGTGCCAGCTCCCTAGAAAGTCCACACAAAGGACACGTCCACTGAAGTTTTGACAGTGACTACCAGGACCTCTCCATCCCACCCTCTAGGACATGCACTGTACCTCCATAGCTTTCTTTAGCTGCTTAGCATCATAATGGGCTGGAGGCATCATAAGCCCCAGGATCAGTCTTGCCAGGTCTCCAGAGAGCTCAGACTTCAGGTCCGCCATTAAATCCTACAACAGAGCCAAGGTTACATCAGTCTTATGTATGTATGACAACACAGAAACTGCTGTCATCTTTTTTACTATGTCCCCACCAAGCCATCTCACACGCATATCACTCACTTATCACAAAGAACTGGAAACAGAGTGACCCAGGGCTGGAGATCTCATTTCCATGAAGCCCCTGGTACCTAATTGTACAGATCTAACAATGACAGGCTGAGCTTCATCAGGGAAGTGTAACCATGTGAGACTCAGACTAGGGAGGAAAAACTCTTACCCGGCCAAAGTGAGATTTGAAGGTCTGCCGGATCTGCTGCCGCTGGGCATTGCTACGGTGAGTGATGATGTCGATGATGGTGGCTTCATCAGTACCTGGGTCACCAAAGCCACAAGCCTCAAAGGAGGTTCTGAGCCTTAGCTTTCCCAACATTCTCCCACTGATAGTTCCTATCAATCTTTGTCAGGGCAAAGGCCTGGGTTGGTGGCCATGTGCTTCTGGCCCCAGACTCTTTGCTTTCTTCCATCATGATACTGGATGGGATAAAGCCACAAGGAAGGTGGCAGGCACAGGGTGATGAGCACCTGGTTGGCAGTTGGGGTGGCAAGCAATGGGTTGGGTGTCAGAGCCTCTGAGAGCTAATCTTGGCTCTGGCAATGGCTGAGAAGGAACCTTGGGAAGGTTCCTTTCTCTTTCTAGGGCTCATTTTCCACATCTTTAACATGAATAGGATCCACTAAGGGACTCTTCCAACCTGATAACTCAGCACAATTAGTGACTGTACTTCCCTTGTCTTCAACTTTCTGACAGTGGTTCCCAGGGAGCTCCTCTAAACAGAGAAGGTTGGCTGGAGGCATTGAGACACTGCCTCCTGCCTGTCAGGTGAGTGCCACCAACCTCAGGCCTGACACAGGCAGGGGGCTAGTTTTTAAAATATTTGCCCCCAAAGGACTCAGTCTATGATGCTAAGTGGTCATTACTTTCATGAGAAGATTTCACTGAGACCCAGGGGGTACAAGACCTCTTGGGAGTTGCTGCTGGGCTTACGGGAGGGCGAAAGACAAGAGAAGCTAGCCCTCCTTCCCACATCTCCTTTCCAGCAAGGGCTTTCTAAGCACAGGCCCAGTTGGGTGCAGGCAGCTGACTATCCACTCATGCAGTGGTCTTTTCCACTGTCAGAAAACGCAGCCTGAAGAAGGCAACAACAGTTTGGGGTGCTGTCATCCCAACACTGGAGCTTTGAGTTCTTAGGGCCTCATCTTACACAATGGGAAAATGAGACCCAGAGCCATTTAAGGACTATGCAAAGTCATACTGAGTCAACACTTAAAGCTTTATGACTATACTTTCTTCCACACCAGGCTCCTGCTCAAAAGCTTCAGTGTCCAGGAAAGACTCTGGTCAAGTTCATCCCAAACCCTGTCCAATCCTTCCCTCCCACCTGTGGTGGGAGAAGCTCCCTCAGACCCCTCTTCATCCTGCAGATTCTAGCTGGAAGCTTCATCCCTCTCTTTGCCTGCACCCTTACTGCTGAGCTTGCTGGGCTGATGCCTAGAGGCTTTCTCTGGACCTTGTCACCCTTACCGATTCCCTTCATGGCTTTCCGCAGGGCCTTGGCATCAGCATCAGGGTTGAAATCTCTGGCTGCACACACAGTACCTCTGAGCTGTGAGAAGGAGAATGGGGTTCAGCAGGTGTCTGGAGGCCCCTGGGAACCAGTGCCAGAGAGGAGCATGCAGAGTGGCAGAGGCTTTCCAGGCTGAGTCCCAAGCTAAGCAGCCTGGGGAAGCAGACACAGCAGGAAAGCCCACCCAGAGCCAAGAGAGCAGAGAGTCTCAGGCCTGGGACAGGTGAGTATTGGACAGGAAAAGAAGTAGCTCTTGCAATAGGACTTGACTCCATCCTGACTTCAGAGACTGAACACTTCACTGGGGCCTCTCAGCATCTCACTCACCCTGCTTCTGATGCCAAGACTCCCCGAGAAGAAGGCCAAAAGACTCAGAAGTAGAATAGTTTCCAAATTTTAGCTGTTACCCAATGATGTCCATGTTGTTTCCTATATTTTCTATTTCTTAATATTTCTTTTTTATTTTGATTAAGTGGTTTTGGGTTTTACTGTTGTTTTATCTTACACAAAGACAGGGTCTCATTATGTAGCTCTGCCTGGTCTGGAACTCCCTAAAGAGATCAGGCTGGCCTCAAACTCAGAGAGCTGCCTGACTCTGCTTCCCTGAATGCTGGAACTAAAGTGTACATCATCACACCTGATCTTTGCTTAAACAGTTTATTTAGAATAATTTGGGGGAAGGGGTACTTGACATACTAAGTAATATCCCAGCCCCAACAGATCTATCTTGAAGTATTTAAATGGATCAGGCTGGCCTACAGAGACCTGTCTCCATCTCCTGAATACTGGGTTTAAAGGTGTATACTATCATGCTTAAACTTTTGTAGTACTTTATATATCCCCTTGTGCTAACGAGTGTCTGACACATTACAGACATTTAAAGAAATACAATTTAAAACATACAGTGAAAAATATTTTTGGATAGTGGCAATTAAACTGAAAGCCTCATGCTTGCCAGGCAAAACACTCTACTACTGAGCTATATCCCCAGCTCTGAGAAAAAAATAATTTTATATCTTTTATACTATCAAAAACTAGAAAGAATGTACCCTATGTCATTTGTAGATGATAAATAATAAATGAATGTAATGCCTGTTCCTATCCAGGTTAAAGATCACCAAATTTAAGATGCTATTGTTTGCCAAGACCTTGGAACTTTAGGCCAGCTTCCTTGGCCCTCTGTGTAAAAGGGCAGCCAGCTTGTACAGCACTAAGCTGATTTCTCTTTAATGATCACAAAGAGCAAAAAGGAATAGGCTCTCTGTGAGGTTAGATGTTACTTAATGCCTTGGGAGGGGCCTTCACCTGCCAAGCCAAGCTCCTTTCATGGAAGCTGAGCTCTCCTGCAGTGCTAGGGCTTACCTCCAAATTTAGGAAAGAGTAGAACATCAGTGTTCAAGAGCCTTTAGGCTAGAGCTGGAGAGATGGCTCAGAGGTTAAGACTATTCTTCTAGAGGTCCTGAGTTCAATTCCCAGTAACTACATGGTGGCTCACAACCATCTATAGTGAGATCTGGTGCCCTCTTCAAAAAGAAAGAGAAAACTACGTTTTTTTTTTTGTTTGTTTGTTTTGTTTTGTTTTTTTAAAGAGCCTTTAGGCCATGGATAAGCCCCTTATTTGATAAGTTTAGGCATAGAGGACCTGAAATTTTCAAATAAGGGGCTTATCTCAAATAGAGGACCCAACAGTGTCTAGATTGGTTTTCCAGGAGCCTCTGTGAAACAATTAACCCTGTCCTATGTGGATCCCCAGGCGTGAGGGTGCTCAGGAGCACACCCCTGAATCTTGCAGTAATATACTCAGGGGCACCCTCTGTCCTACTGAGAGCAGCTCACTATACGAAGCCCAGCTGCCAACCCCAGGATGCAGAGGCCCCCATGGAACCAGCCCAGTCTCATCGGAGGAAGCTCTGTTAGTAGAGAGCAGGCAGAATACTTCCCCGGGCTGTTAGAACCAAGGCAGGGATCTGGAAGGCTCAGATGTAAGATGCCTCAGCTCAAGCTGGCCACCAGGGGGCAGCTGGGGGCCAACGGGAAAGGTGCAAGCAGAAGTGGAAGCCAGTGATGGAGAGGTCAAGCAGGAAGTGGGGAGGGTCTGACCTCAACTCGAGCCACTGCACTAAGTTCCCACATCTGATAGGCCACCTGTGCTGCCTCCGGGAAGAACTGGCCAGCCGCACTGGAATGGAGGGGTTCAGGGACAGGATGGGAGGAAATGTCATCATGGGCAACACACCCATACTTCCAGCATGCTCTTGTGCCCAACATGTACATACAATCAACACACACACACAAACACACACATATACACACGTACATGTACTCATACATTCTAACACATAGACACACAAGAACACTTGGTGAGACCACAATTTACACCCTAACACATGTACCCTAACACACACATACACATACACCCACACTTGCGCGCATGCACACACACCTAACACCAACACAGATTGGCTTTATTTTCTCTCAGCCTGAGTTCATCAGAGGATCCTCTAATGCAGTGATTCTTCCGACCTCCCTTGAGCTCTCTCTAACCTATGAAGTAGGCTTTCCCTCAACAGCTGTGATGGTCCCAGGTCCAATGGGACCTTGTCTTTCTTCCATATAGCATGGGTAACTTCTGTCCAAATCCCCTTTCAAATAAGCCAAGGGCAGAATATAGCTGCATCATCCCCATATCTCTTTTTGCAAGGCACCTGGACATGTGAGGGGCCACTGTGTGTGCACAGGATTTGTGACCTCTGTGGCACTGAGCATAGTCAGGAAGTTCTCATGTCCCTTCCTTAACTGGCCATTGAACTCAGGAGAAGGAAGTCAAAGTACCCACAATTTCCTTGGTATAAATTTGGTCATGTCATGACATAGTCACCTAGTTTAATATTCCAGGAAGGGCCCTTAGCCTGCCTGCCGCCTCACCTCTTTCCCCAGTCTCCACAAAATGCATTGGCAGTCACAGGAAGAGGCCGGGTCAGTCCTCATCACTAGGCCTTCTCAGACTCTATTCTGCTGGCCCCTCCCTCCGTTCGCTTTTTGAGACAGGTCTCACTATGCAATCCTGGCTGGCCTGGAATTTGCTACATAGACCAGGTTGAACTCACAGAGTGCCTGCTTCTGGCGTGTGCCACCATGCCCAGCTTAAATCCCCTGAGTTCCAATTCTTGATCCAGATGGCAGACTGACTTCCAAGTTCACACATATAGAGAGTTCAGACACACGGACCCCAAGACAGCAAGATTGGAATGCTGAAGGCCATTTTTCCCCTTGTTTGGCATTCCAGAGGAAACCCAGGTTCATGCACTCTACCCATCCAGTGGGGACAGACAGTCATTAGAAGACTCAGGCCATCTTTCCATCCTGGGGTCCAGAATGGGGTCCAGAAGTCACTTACTCATCATCTCCTCCACATAGCTTTAGCAGAGCCTTCTTGTATTCACCAGAGGTGTCATTCTGGGGAGAGAGGAGAGAAGATGCCCTCAAACACAGCCCTGACAGAACAGTCATTTACACCAACCCTGCCTCTCCTCCTGCAGTGGCTGAGGCCACCAAACAGTGCAGTGCTGGCCACTATCCAGGAAAGACAGAAGGAACAAGTCTCTGGAGTATGTCATCTGCCTCACTTCCTGAAGTATAAATACTTCCAGTAATAATAACTCACTGCCATGCTGACTTCAGGAAACACGGAATTCTGAGGTGCCTGCTATTCTCTCAAAGCCCTGGCAATCCACTGTCCCAGGTACAGTACGTCCAAGAGAAACATTTCACAGAAGTGCAGTGCCATGAACAAACCCATGGCAAAATGCTCAAAATCAAACATTTGATCAAACCACACTATCAGATAGATGGTTTATTCCTCAAAATATTAATGGCTATGAGAAGTTCCCTGTGCAGTAGCATCTTTGCTTGTTCTAGAGTTTTCCAAACTTAATTTCCCCATGGAATGTTCAGTGCATGATACTCATAAAAATCCTCTTTGGACACCATTTACAAATACAAATTGAATCTTTTCCCTTGTAAGCTTATGAAACTACTATGTCTGATGATCTCTTGGCAAGGCCTCATGGGCCAGCCACCCCTGAGACAGCACTAATCACCCAGCAGGCTCCAGGGTTCTCTAATTAATACTCACTTGTGTTCTTCAGCAAACTTCTCTGCAGAGACTATGGACACCCACAGCCCTTGGGACAGCATCCTGGCCCTAAGTCTGTTTGCAAGCCCTGCAGGATCTAGTCATGACTTACTTTTTAAAGTTGTACTTATTATTTTCTTATATGCATGCTTGGACAACATGTGGGTGCAGTGCCTGGGAAGGCCAGAAGAGGGCATTAGATGCCCTAGAACTGGAATTATAGATAGTTGTGAGCCTTCATCTGGGTGCTGGGAACTGAACCTGGCTGTAGGAAGAGCCAGTGCTCTTTATAGTTGAGGCATCTCTCCAGCCTCTATGCCTTCCTTTCTAGTCACTCCTGTCACCAGTTCCCTTCATGCTTACACTTCCTTGAAAATGCCCTAAAGCAGGCTGGAGAGATGGCTCAGCGGTTAAGAGCATGACTGTTTTTCCAGAGGACCTGAGTTAATTCCTAGAATCCACATGGCAGCTAACAACTGTCTTTAATTCCAAGATCTGACACACTTACACAGTTATACATGCAGGCAAAACACCAATTCACATAAAATTAAAATAAATATTTTTTAAAAAAGGAAGAAAATGCCTTAAAGCAAGAGCTCTTGCAATACCCAAGACCCACATGCTCCTGTGTAAAAGTTCCCAAGATCTAGGTGGTGGTGGAAGCTCTCTGCCCCACCCCCTCAACCCCTCCACCCTGCCTCCCCAGAGCCTGCTCACCTTGATCATGCTGTACAGAGACTTCTCATACTTGGTCCGGAAGATCTCCCGAATGTCAAGCATGTCCAGCTCGCTCCTGGAGACCATGATGCGGATCAGGGTGTTGTCTCGAGTCCCCAGGCCCTGGAAGACATGAGGGACATGGAGAACAGTGCTCACAGGGAATGTCTGACCATCCACTCTGCACTCTTGGAGTAGCCAAGAAGGGCTGGGACAGTTTGTGCTCCTGGATCTCTCTAATGTGCCATGGACAAGTCACAAGTGCCTGTGTCATATGAGAGAACCTGGGAAATGCTGTCCTTTAGATCATGCCTAAAGGGAAAACAGCTGCCTGATCACAATGATATGATCAGCTATATTAATGTGGAGAGATTATTGACAGATGCCAAAGTGTTTTGGTTTGATATGCATAGGAATCTTCTGGTTTGTTAACTTATTTTTATAATTTAAATTTTTTCAAAGATTTATTTTTATGTCTGTATCTATTTTATGTCTGTATATATGCCATATGTGTGCAGGTGACTGCAGAGGACAGAAAGGGCATGACAGCCCTTGGGTTAGAGTTACAGGCAGTTGTGAGCTGTTTGACATAGGCTTTGGGAACTGAACCCAGGTCCTCTGGGAGAGCAGCAAGTGCTCCTAACCACTGTGTCTTCTCTCCAGCTCATAAACTTTTAAAAATGACATTTATTTATTTGTGTGGGTGGCTACCCACATGCCGTGGTATGTGTGTAGAATCTGTTCTTGTCCTCCGCCATGATGGGCCCAAGGACTGAAGTTGCTGGGCTTGGCAGCAAGCACCTGTACTTGTCAGCCTGGTTTTGTGCTTTTGTGACAAGGTTCAGGATGACCTTGAACACTGACCCTCCTGTCCACCATGCCAAGCTGTGAGATTGCAAGGATGCATCACTTTGCTCTGCTTTAATTACTTGCTGTTTTGAGTTTCTTTGTGTAGCCTTAGCTGTCCTGGAATTCACTCTGTAGACCATGCTGGCCTTAAACTCATGGAGATCCACTTGCCTCTGTCTCTTGAGTGCTGGGATTAAAGACATGGCCCACTGCTGCCTTGACAGGACAGCCAGTACTCTTAACCACTGTGGAAGGCACCACTTCCTACACAGGGTTCCTGGGCTATATAAGAAAGCACATCCTCCCATGACATCTCCTTTTCCCCTGACTTTCCTCAATGATGGAGTGTCCTGGAAGTACAAGCCAATAAATCCTTTCCTCCCCTAAGCTGCTTTTGATCAGAATTTTATTTTGGGGTGGTGTCTTTTATGCTATTTTGCCTCCACCCCTGGTCACAGTAGTCTATCATAGCAACAAAAATCAAACCAGAAGAGGCTCTTTCTGGCTGCTGGACACCAAGGATTTGGTAAAATCCCAGCAGTCTCGAGGGCACGGGCAGCGGCTTCCCTCCCGCAATCTCATTCCCATTAACCCCATTACATACCTTCATGGCTTTGAACAGCCTTTCAGCAAAATATTCTGGGGTACTGCGGATGCACTTTACTGGAAAAAAGAGGGGAAAAGGAGATGAGGGATAGTTATCCCCATTGCCTCAGAGAAGGAAAGTCACCTAGGGGCTAGCTCACCAGCTCGCTCCCTCCGTCAGTCCATCCCTCCCTCCCTCCCTTCCTCCCCTCTCTGTTTCTAGCCTTGAGTGTGATGGGAAGTGCTTTACAACTGTGATATATCCTACATCCTTTCGTTACTTTTTTTTTTTTTTAAAACTTTATTTATTTATTTGCCTTGGTGTTTGCCTGGAACTGGAACTACAGACAGTTGTTAGCTGCCATGTGGGTGCTGGGAATCGAACCCGGGTCCTCTGGAAGAGCAGACGGTGCTCTTAACCGCTGAGTCATCTCTCCAGCCCCCCTTTCGTTACTTTTAAGATGGTATTTGCTAAATTGCCCAGTGTAGCCTGAATTTACTCCAGTAGCTCAGGCAGGCCTTAAACTTGCAGTCTTGCTGCCCAGCCTTCTCAGTGACGGGAGTGCACACGTGTGCTTGCCTACCAGTTGTTCCTAATGCTTGGGGACCACCAAGCTCAATGATAGGAAGAATCTTGGCTTCTGATTGCCCTCAGCCTCAGAGTACCTTTATCTTTAAACACAAGGGAAGCACGCTTGTGTGTGTGTGTTTGATTGGTGGTAATGCACACCAGCAAATTCCAGCACTCCAGAGATGGAGGCAAGAGAATTAGAAATGTAAGGTCAACTTTGGCTATACAGTGAGTTGAGGCCAGCATGACATATAGGAGATCCTTCCTCAAAAGAAAAATAAAAACTAAATAAATAAATATAATAAAGAAGGGGTCTGGAGAGATGGCTCAGTGGTTAAGAGCACTGACTGTTCTTCCAGAAGACCCAGGTTCAATTCCCAGCACCCACATGGCAGCTAACAACTGTCTTTAATTCCAAGATCTGACACACTTACACAGTCTGTAACTCCAGTTCTTCTATTGGATCTGATATCTTCATATAGTCATACATGCAGGCAAAACACCAATGCACATTAATTAAAGAAAAAAATCATAAGAAAGCAGGCAACAAGGCTGGGCATGTAACTTAATGGCAGAGAGAGTGCTTGTCTAGTACACAGAAAGTCCCCAACAGCAACTAAGTCAGGCATGGTAGTGTGTGTGCTCACACACATGCAAAGACAGAAGTAGGAAGTTAAGGGTTAGCTTCAGCTAACCTCATAATTCAAGACCAACCTGGGCTAAATGTGACCATGTCTCAAAAACAAAAACAAACCAACTTGTGCCCTGGCTATGCTGACTATTAAAATACCAGACTGGCAAAGAACTCAGTAAGTCTAGCCATCCCCTCTACCTTTATTTAACAGATGAGGAAACCAAGGCTCAGCTGAGCAGGATACCAGGGAGAGATCCTGGTTTTTAATCTTGACTGATCAGCTTCTGGTTCCCCTTACAATCAAGATAACCTGAGCCATTACAAAGCCATTCCTTGACAAGGGACTTAGCCTCTCTACAAGCCAGGTCTTTCATCTGCTAAGTGGCGATAATGGTGATGCTGGCCCCTGCCTTCTAAAGACTTAATACAGAGTGGTGCCTTGCAAGTAGATCCTCCAAGGTCTTTGATGGCTATTATCTCAACCTAAGGTGGGTGTTTTCTACCCTCGTCACACAGGACATCAGTGTCTAAGGCTGAGTTTCTTCCCATCCCCAGCCTCAGTCATGCTGCTCAACCACGTCTCTATCACCTGCTTTTCTCTATTTTAACTCTACCCCAAGGAAATTCCTTTCACTCCTATCCCCTTACTTCTGGGATGGCATCCCAGACTCCTTTGTGATCCCCAGTACATACCCACAGCCAACATCAGCTTCTCAAAGTCTCCAGACAGTTCCCCTCGGATACTGGCTTCAATGGGCTTCCCTGTGGTCTTCAGATACTCATCAAACACTGAGGGAGTCAGACAGACAGACATAACATCTAACAGTGTTGCCATAACAACAACAAAGAGACTTTTAAGGGGGATGACATAATAGCCATGAATCAAATGCTAGCAGGAGGCTTTGGTGTGGTGATTGGGAGGTGGCACAGTTGCATCATATTTGCTATGCAGCACTCTATCTTGAGATAGGGCTAGTAGTGTCCTGTAATGACCCAGGTAAGGAACTACACAACCCACAACAGGGCTAGTATTTGGTTTGGAGATGAAGTGGCTCCCATGTGTAGCTTCCATGCACCATCAGTAGAAAAGAAAAAGAGAAGGAGTCTCAGTGTTACCTGAGGAGGTACTACAGTTCTCAGGAACTCACCCAACCGTAGGTGCTGTTTGCTACGGTTTCCCAAGATATAAATGAACTGGGCCTCATCTGTTCCCCATTTCAGTTCCCCTGCCTCATACAGGTCCTGAGAAGAAAGGCATGACATGTAACAGAAAGAACAAACTCGGGTACATAGGACACTCGAACACAGCAGTTACCTGGGACCTCTTGACCTTTGCTCACTACTCCCATCTTCTTTCCTGTAGAGGCTCCCTCCCAACCTTCACAGCCAGATTAGAGACCCACCCTTTCTTCCAAAACTACTCTTGTGGTCTGTTAGATGAATATTTTCCTTCTCTCCCTTTTCAAAGTTCCCATAGTCTCCTCTTTCTGTGTATGGATGGGTGGGGTGGGGTGGGGTGGGGTGGAGGGGTGTCAGAGGGTCAACCTCTGGTTTTATCAGGAACTGTTTGCCTTGTTTGTTTTTTTCAGGTGGTGTCTTCAGTTTTTTCCATGGGTGCCAGGGATCATATGCAGGTTACCATTTGACTCCAACACACTCTCTGACTTCACACGCTACATGCTACCTCTGAAATAAACCTACATCTCTTTTTCTGATGAAATCTTATAATCACACTTGTGATTCAGGGAGTTTTGGTGCTTGACACAAAAGACCTCACCCCTACCTCACCCCGAAACTAACCCATAAAGACCTTCATCAGCATCATTTACCTGGACATCCTGTTGGACCAAGTCCTCGCTCACAACATCATCATTCTCCCGGGTACCCTGGATGGAAAGACAAAGGAGTATGTGTTTCCAGTATATGGAGCCAAGGGGAGGTCCAGGAGAGAGACTGAATAGGAGAAATGCCCAGTGTCTATTTTGTGGAGAGCTGTAGTGAGCTTCTCTCTGCACAAACAAGAGTCCTGGGAATGACTAAGGTCCTTCTGGTACCTCCATCCCAGGGCGGCAGACAGAAGGCCTATACTTTGAAGACAGAGTTCTAGATGGCAAGGCTACAGGTCTTGGAACTCTCCAGGTCATTTCATGACAATAATGCCCAAGGGGTAAAGGATGGTACAGGGTCTTACTATGAAGCCTCTGCTGACTCAGAATTTACTATGTAGACCAGGCCGATCTAGAACTTACACTGATCCTTTGACCTCTGCCTCTCCAGTGATGGAATTCTAGGCATATAATCACGTTCAGCTTAGAACTACACATTTATGTGTTAATATTAGGGTTTCCTATCCCCACAACCCAAGAATTTACACATGAGGATTTGGGACTTGTATTCTAAGGTCTGAAATTCCAGAAGGCAGTTAAAGGACTATGAAGAGGGAGGAAGCTGTGAATGAGGCATTTGGGTCTCTGTAGGGTACAAGCCTGGGTAATGCAGGACATTGGAACAAGGACAGACTGACAGAGCCTAGACTTCAGCGCACCTCTCAGGTTCCAGAGGACGAAACAAATGGGGGTGGGCCGTGAAGGAGGCATGGTCTAGAGGAGGGCCTTACCCCCGGCAGTCCTCCTAGGCTACTTGTTTGTGAGCAGTGACAGGAAGCCCATGGCTCCCAGAGAAAGCTGTAGAAAGGGACATATGTTTGCACACAGACCCACCTGGAGCAGCACCACCAGCATCTTCTGGAAGTGGCCGGAAGTGTCACCAATGATGTCAGACTCCAGATCTCGTTCATAGGCTGTGGAAGGAACATGGGGGCTCTAGTCACATCCCCCAAAACCTCCAGGATCTAAAACAGAAGTCTTTTGCTCCCTCTCCCACCCCGTAGGATTATCTATTGTTATAAGTGGCAATCTAATCTGTATGGCTACTATGGCAAGTGTCACAGCTGCTAGCACTAGGACGTAATGAAATGAATTCTTCCTATTAACGTCCCCTTGGGCCATCCTGCTGCATCATCATCCTCACCTGGACAGAAGGTTCTTCTACCCACAATGACAAGGCAACTGTCATAAAGTTCATATCTGACTGCAACATCCCTGAGTTGTCACTGGACTCTTTTGTACCAAAAGGCTACAAAGTCCTCTGTGATACTAACCCACCCTCTACTTCTTCAGCATCATCTGAACCACCTAACTTACTTCTGCATAGGGGCCTATATACAGCTGTTCCCTCTGTCAGAAGGACCATCTGTCACTCTATTCTCTATACAACAAGCTCCTTACTTCCCACTAAGACAGGTTTTCTTTTTTTTTTTTTTTAAACTTTATTTATTTATTTGCCTTGGTGTTTGCCTGGAACTGGAACTACAGACAGTTGTTAGCTGCCATGTGGGTGCTGGGAATCGAACCCAGGTCCTCTGGAAGAGCAGATTGTGCTCTTAACTGCTGAGCCATCTCTCCAGCCCCTAAGACAGGTTTTCTGACATAGGTCCTCTCTTGGGAAAGTCTGGCTCTTATTCATTTCCTTTGTAAAAATCGAACCACTCTGTGTCATTGTTATTTTTCTCTGATACTCATCATTATTTCATGAGGTTACAAGTTCCAGCTATCAGAAAATTATACTGCTTTTATCTACCACCATCTTATGAGAACCTGTATACTGTCTGGCACAGAACAGGTACTTACTGAATAGCTGGACAGAAGGATGGTGGGTAGATAGAGGGATATATATGGATGGGAAGATGGATATGGATGAGTAGATGAATAAATGAGTGAGTTGATAGATGGACTGATGAGTGTATAGGTAGGAAGAGAGATAGGTTTAGTCAGAAGTTTGAAACATCCGACTACAGATGGGTGTTGAATGGATGAATAAGTGCTATATAAATGGGTGGGTAGATGGTGGATGGAATAAAAGGTAAGTGGTAAATGGATGGGCAGATGGATGGGTATGTGGGTAGATGGATGATGAGTAGATAGACATTGTATAAATAAATGAATGGTGATGGATAGGCTGATAGATGATGGATGGGTGGGTAGTGAATAGATGGATGAATGCATGAATGGATGATGGGTAGATGGATGGATAAGAAGATAGATATATAAATGGTAGATGGGTGGGTGGATAGTGAATGGATGGATGAGTGAGTGGATGGATGATTGGTGGATAGATGAGAGATAGATATATTCTGGATGGGTGAATAGTAGATGGATGGGTAGTGTGATGATGGATAGGATGAGAAGATAGATTGATGAGTGGATGATAACAGAGAGTTGGAGAGATGGATAGAACAGAGGGGAGGTGGATGGTTAGTCTTAGTGTCCCCACCATTGCAGTCTGAGTGTCTTTATCTCCCATCTCACCATCTTTGTATGCAGCCACTAGCTGGTGCATCTGCTCATTGGTCCGGGAAGCCAAAATCTCAATGAGGCACTTCTCATCTGTGCCAATGCCCTGCAGAAGAGAAGAAACATGTTGGGTAGAGGAGAATGAGAAACCCTTAGCCACAAGGGATCCTGGAACAGCCTGGGCTGTGACACTTCTTGTAGTCATGGTGTCTTTGGCTCATCTCTTAGGCATCATTTGGGTTCTGGTCCCACCTATACAACAGTTGTCATGACTTCTCATTAAGAAAGGCAATCTTGGGACTAAGGATGTGGCTCAGTTGGTATAGTTCTTACCTAGAATGCAATAAAGCCTGGGTTTGAACCAGCACTTGGTAGGCACAAAGCTCTAGTCCTAGTCTAGTACTTGAGAGATAGAGGCAGAAGGCTTAGGAGTTTAAAGCGAGCCTGGGCTACATTATACCCTGACTTGATAAATAAATAAAAATTCAAAAACCAACACAATCCTGCATTCTTTTCCTCCTAGAATTATAATCAAAAGCAAGATGGGCCATTGGCAACTTTACCAGAACAGTAAAGTTTACTGCAGAGAGTATATCAAGGTTGGCATTCTTCCACAAATCTGCACAGCCTGATGGGAAAACAGAGCCTCGACGTGTATTACCGGAGTTTTGTCCATAGAGTACTCCATGTTCTTAAATTGGACTTAGTGATCTTTGAATGAATTCTCCAAGTTACCCACCCACCGGCGGAAGCATGCCAACAATACACGTAAGATGAACATTTATAAAACCTTTAGCAGCAACAACAATGAGTTTATCTTTCTGGCCACAATTTTCTCATCTATACAATGGGAAAGCTCTTTGTTGTGCTGCCAAATTCTAAGACTAAGATGTAGTGACTGAGAAGGCAATACATTCTCACATGGCCAAGTGTATCCACTCATGACCTGAATCTGTGTGGGAACTCAATGATGGCAGTGGCCATAGACCTTATAAACTATGAAGTGGCCAGGTATAATCAAGGGCTGTGTGTACTTATTTTAGGGTGCTAGGGATGGAACCCAGAGTTTCAAAACAGGCATTCGACCACTAAGCCACACACGCTAAATCAGGGGCTTTGTGTGCGTGTGCATGTGCGTGCGTGTGTGTGTGTGTGTGTGTGTGTGTGTGTGTGTGTGTGTGTGTGTGTGTGTATTCACATGCAAGTACATGCATGCAGGGGCCAGAGGTCAACTTCAGGTGTCTTCTTTATCACTCTCCACTTTAGTTTTTCAAACAGTGTCTCTTACTAAGCCTAGACCTTGCTGTTCTGGCTACATTGACTAACCAGTGGGCCCTAACCCTGTTCCCACTCCCTACAAGATGAGGGTTACAGGTGCCTGGCTTTTATGGAGAATTTGGAATAGGGTCTTTATGTTTATGATATCAAACACTTACCCACTGAGCAATCTCCCAATGTTCCACCCCCACCCCCTTTTTTGGTCCTTTCTGTAGCCTAGGCTATGGTCTCAAACTTACCACCCTCTAGTCTCCACCCCCACCCAGTGTTAACTGCTAGCCTGCACTACCACACCTAATCAAGGGCTGTATGACCCTCTTCCCAGAGGGCATCCCTCTGCCTTAAGTCTTGCTCATACCTAAACCCACACAGCCCCAGCCTGGAATGTCCTTTGCATCCCTACCCACCAGAACCTCTCTGCAGGCTTTTGGGTTCGATTTGGTCCTCTTAGACCCAGTGTCTTGTAATAATTAGTTTTTATTGTACCCTTAGCTTCTAGTGTTAGAAACATTTGTCTCCTTGTCTCTATTTTCTCAGGACTATAACTCCTGGCATGGGGATTACAACAAAGGCCCCATTTTATAGGGTCTACTTTTCCCTAACATTTGCCCACATCTGTCAGGCTGGAGAAGACTAGGAAACCCATTTAGGACAGGCTGCCTCTTAAAGCAAAACATATGTGCTGATGGTCAAGCTTGTGGCAAAGCCCAGAACTCATTACCTGTATCTGTACCCCTAGGCACACTTAAACCATGCTTCTTACCGAGATGGCATCTTTAATTTCTTTGGCATCACAATAGGCAAGCGGCCTCATCAGGTTCACGATCAGCCGCTCGAACTTCCCCGTCAACTCATACTTCAAGTCCGCAATGAGGTCCTGGGGATGGAGGAACATCATGGTAGGAAGAGGTGATAGATGAATGTTTTCTCCCTTGCTGAATCCAGCTCTTGGGAGGAGACACCATCGCCCCTTAAAGAGACTTCAGGCCACTGACCCAAGTCATGCAGCTAGCAGGTGGCTCATGCAGGTTCAAGCCCTCAGCATTGCCCTTCCCCACAGTGTCTTTTCAAGGATCTGGGAGTGTAGAGTGTGGCTATGGCATAGGGCTGCTTTCTGAGTGCAGGTCTAACACCTGCATGGCACCCAGTGCAAGGTACTCAGATGACACAGGAGACTGCAGGATAAGTAAGAGAAAAGGAAGAAGAGCCAGCATGCAGGCAGAGCTGGAGAGAGCGCTAGGAAAGGATACTGAATAACAATACAGGAAGTGACACTTCCACTTCCTTGCCAGTTACCTTGCCATAGAGGGACTTGTAACTCTGGGAGATCTCCTGCCTCTGCTGGTTGCTTCGAGAGGTGATCAACTCCAATATGGACTCTTTGTCACTGCCTACAAGAGTTGAGGGCACCTGTTGTCTCAGGCTCAGAATCTCCTGTTAACACACTTTCAAAATGTCCTTTCGATTGTTTTCATCTAAAGGGTCATAGTTGGAGTGAAGCATGCCCAGAGTCATTTATGTCAGTTTAAAGTGAGCATGCTTGGGACTGTACTCCTAACAAGAGTGCATCCTCACTCAGGAATGGGCCATGGCTATGTGAATCTGTACAGGCCTGCATTAAAATGTCCATGCTTGGCTTGGAAATGACTGCTGGCCTTCTTACCTGCCACAGGTAATAAATCTTTTTCCACTCAAGTCTCCACTGGGCTTATTTCAACTTGATCAAGAAGATGCAAGCCTACAGTATTCAATTACTCTGTCACCCTGCCCAGCCTGCCTCCAGGAAGCCCTCCAGAGCTGCTTCTTTTATCAGGCAGAGGCTCCTGAAGGTTATTCAGCAGAAATCTTTTGCTCTCAAGAAGGAGGCCACAGCAGTATTTCTCAACCTGTGGGCCACGACCCCTCAACTCAGCTATCCTGAATGTAAAATATTTATTTATATTTTAATTTGTAACAGCTGACAGGCAGAGGTAGCCTATGCCTTTAATCCCAGCACTCAGATGGATCTCAGTGAATTCAAGGCCAGGCTGGAGTGAGTTCCAGGACAGCCAAAGTTATGCAGAGAAACCCTGCCTCAGAAAAAAAACAAAACAAAACAAAAACCAAATTAAAAAAAAAATCCAATTGTTAACAGTAGCAAAATTATAATGATGAAGTATTAACCCTATGTATTAAAGGGTTGTAGCATTAGGAAAGTTGAAAACCACCAGTCTAAAGGGACCTGTAAGTTCCCACAGAGAGAGGTCATTGCATTCCCAACACCTAAGCTCAAAACATCTCTGGTGCTCTCTGTGGTAAAAATACAGAAGCTGAGGCCCGGAACCAGGTTTCACAAGGCCTCACAATGCACTTGACTTAGAAAACCCAGCTGTCTCTAACAGCTTGTGCTTTGCCAAATGCAGACAAACAAAGGTGGGAATATGTACAAATTCAAGTCAGTGGTCACCCTGAAGAAAGGCAAGGGAGTCACCAGGAGAGTGCCAACTTACTAAGGTTCCCATATACTAACCAGTTCCATTCCTTAAGCTCAGGTCTAAGGGTAAAGCTTCAATGTTTATCTTTTTTTAGTGGTTTGACATATACATACACACACACACATATATATATATATATATATGTGCTTATTTGGTTTGACATTTTATTGTAAATTTATAAAATATGAAAATAGACAAAAAAGTAATTAAATAAGCTAATCACATAGCAGAGCTAGCATGTGTCTAGCATGCATGAGATCCTGGGCCCAATCCCTAGCAACAGGAACAAATAAAACAAAACCACATTGCAACATTCCAGGCTCCTCCCCCACCAACGACTATTGTGTAGCCATTCCCATGGAAGGGAGACATTCTCTCAAGGATGGAGGGAGGAGGAAGGCTCTTAAGACTTGGAATCTCAAGAAATTTACAAGGCTCACAAGCTCAGGAACGTTAGCGGATTCAGAAAGCCCAGACAGAGACATGGAACATAAGACTCTTCTCCAAGATCACAACTGCTGGTGTTTTTCAGCCACACAGCTATTTTGGGGTTACCTATGCTCCTGTAAGTAACCCCAATAAACTCACTGGTTCATCAGACTAGATGAGATGAATGGAGTCTACTTTGTTGTTGGTGCCATAACTGGGAAGACTAAAGTCTGTTCATGTTTCTCTAGGGAAAGTCACAGAATACTAGTAAATGTCTTGGAGGTAAGCAACATGTGGGGTGGACTGGCTATCACCCATGCCCCCTCCTCAGCGTAGGACCCACTATTGGGTAGCCGACACCCACCAAAGCCCTTCATGGCTGTGTATAAAGCCTCGGCATCCTGATTTGGATCAAAGTCTGGGAAGTCATGGACGGACCCTCGGTACATCGCACCCTGTGGAGAGAAAAGCAGGTGGTGAGTTCTAAACTTGGACGTGGACCCAGGATAGACTGCTAGCTCTGGTTCAGGCTAAGCTCTGATCCTCAGAGAAAAAGCAAGTCACCTAGGAAGAGTGTGGCTGACTCTTCAGAATGCAGGATCTATCAGATCCAGCTTGCTCAAAGGGCTTGGCCAAGGCTCACCACCAAGACAGGTTAGGCACTGGAGATATGGCTCAGTGGTTAAGAGCACTGACTGTTTTTCCGGAGGACCTGAATTCAATTCCCAGCATCCACATGGCAGCTAACAACTGTCTGCAATTCCAAGATCTGACACCCTTACACAATTATACATGCAGGCAAAACACCAATTCACATAAAATAAAAATAAATATTTTTTAAAAAGACAGGTTAAAAGTATGACTGAGTGATAAGGCTAGAAATGATCCCTGTAAGTGACAAGAGATCTATCTGTGGGGTCTGTGTGTGTGTGTGTGTGTAGCTGGAGGTCATAGGTCAGCCACAGGTGGTGTTTCTCAGGTGTCATCTATCTTGTTTTTGTTGTTTTGAGATACGGTCTCACTATGTGGTCCTGGCTGGCCTAGAACTGCTACATAGCCTATGCAGACCTTGAATTCACAGAGATACCCCTGCCTCTTAAGTGCTGGGATTAAAAGCATTTGCCAGCACACTTGTCCTACCTTACTTACTTATTTCTGTTAAGGACGGTTAACTGTTTATTGTCACTGTGTTTAGAGGGTGAGTATGTGTTTGCCATGATGTACCTGTGAAGGTCAGAGGTCAGCTTCCGGGGAATCACTTCTCTCCTTCCCCCATCAGGTGGGAGCGGTGACTGAACTCGGGATGTCAAGCTTGTGGAACAAGCCTCTCTACCTACTGAGATACCTTGCTGCCCACACATCTTGTTTTTGTTTGAGACAAGGTCTCTCTACATAACCCCAGCTGTCCTGGGACTCACTATGTAGACTGAGCTTGTCTTAACCAATAGAGATCCACCTGCCTCAGCTAGGATGAGAAGCATGAACCACCAAGCTTGACTCACCTTATTTTTTTTTTTTCTTTATTTTGTATTTATTAAAAAAAAAAAAACACAGTAAAAAGAATTTAAAATGTGGAAGAGTTAACAATAACTATATAGAGGATAAGAATGATAAGCATGGCTTATCAAGGGTAGACATACAAATAAGATTGCTACACCTATATTTTCTTTGTGTTCATCTTTCCCTCTGAATTTTTTTTTTTTCCATCCCTGTATAT
>PVIH01007964.1:0-95547 GCA_004025045.1 Sigmodon hispidus
AAAATTAAAAAAAAAAAAAAAAAAAGGAAAAGGCTGTATGTGATGGCCCTTTTAATCCTAGCACTCGGGAGGCAAAAATAACATAGCAAGTTCCAGGTTATCCAAGGCTATCTTTAAATGTCAAACACAAGGGTACTGGAGAGATGGCTGAGTGGTTAAGAGCACTGACTGTTCTTCCAGAGGTCCCGGGTTCGATTCCCAGCACCCACATGGCAGCTAACAACTGTCTGTAGTTCCAGTTCCAGGCAAACACCAAGGCAAATAAATAAATAAATAAAGTTTAAAAAAAAAAAAAAAAAAAAAAAAAAAAAAAAGTTAAAAAAAAAAAAAAAAAAAAAAAGAAAAAGAAGTTTAAATTAGAAATAAACAAAAAAGTGGAGATATAGTGCATTCGGATATGTTGAGTATGACCTCATTTACAGTTAGTGGCATTCTGTGTGGACAAAGTTGTTCCAAAATTGCTGTCACAGCAAATTGACAAGTGGATCCTCTGTGCTTCTTCACATGACAAAGAAAAAGTACTCCAACATGCTGCTTGAGGACCCTAAGACTCCAAAAACTACCCAAGAATATACAACTGTGAAGGAGAGATCTATAGAAGTGTCTACATAGAAGCTAAAACATTCATGTAAAATGTATAAAACTCAAAAAAAAAATTTTGAGAATGAGAAAATGGCATCTCTTAGAGGGAAAAAGAGGTACACAACACATCCAGAATACCGATGCTTGATTGATGAAAAAGAAATAAAAATTACATTTTTACAAAAGCACCAGAGCAATAGAGCAATAGAACCTATCAAGGCAATGAAGGCCTCATTACCCATTTTTCTATCTGCACACATGTTGAAAAAAGACTGAAATTGGTTAGGGAAACAGCATAATGCTGAGTTAAATTAATATAAAATCAATGACTTAGATAGAAAAAATTTTTCTTTTATTTCATGTTAAACTTTGATACTTACTTGGTTTCTAGTAGCTGTGTATTCTCTAGTATGAGATTCTCTACTTCACGACCCATTCCTATCAAAAGAAAAATGATAAAAACTTTGAAAATAAATGTATCAAAAATTACATATAAGCTATGATCCTAAGTCTTATTATTTTAACCTTTCTTTTAATTGTATTTTGTCCACCTCATTTATAGGTTTATTGAAAGGATTATGAAATTATAAATGACTAGTCATCACAGACCAAAGCTGAGGAATTTATCAGCTCAATCTCTTTGCTACTGTCGCCTTAGGTTCCTTTTTCTTTTTTCTTTTTTTTTTTTAACTTATTTATTTGCCTTGGTGTTTGTCTGGAACTGGAACTATAGACAGTTGTGAGCTGCCATGTGGGTGCTGGGAATTGAACCTCCGTTCTCTGGAAGAGCAGTCAGTGTTGTTAACCTCTGAGCTGTCTCCCCAGCCCCTAGCCTTGTTTCTGAGATGGCTCTGGCTGTATTACATTGCTTAGACACCTTAATTTCCTTGGCTCAAGTGACCTTCCTTCCTGGCCTTCCCAACAGCCCATGTGGCAGATGCTAGCCACCATCCCTGGGCTCTTCTTGGCCACTTCTGTTACTTACATAGTATATATATATTTTTTTTCATAGATTTCAGGAGGATTAAGACTTTTTGTCAGAATTTTTTCTTTTGTTTTGAGACAGAGTTTCTCTGTGTAGCCCTGACTGTCCTGGAACTCGCTTTGTATATAGATCAGGCTGGCCTGGAACTCAGAGATCTGCCTCCATGCTAGGATTAAAGGTATGTGCCACCACTGCCCCAGATGTTCTTAATAAGTATTATTATGTAGGGGAAAAATGAACATTGACAGGAATCAGAAATTATTTCTAAATCAGAGCTCCTTCTGCCTAAGAAATTATATTTTACTAAGAGGATAAGCAGGAGGCCAGAGATAGAACCCCAAGGCAGATGAAACCTTACCAAAGAAATTATGGTCTTAAAGCCCATGCATTCCATGTAAAGCAAAAACAAAGAACAAGAAATGTTTTATGTAAAAAACAGCATGAAAACATATCATTAACCTGTAAAGTTCTATGCATGATATGAAAAACACCTGGACTCACAATGTTATGACTTGATGTATAATGATGTGCAAAAGGCAGAGATAAAAATGTTTTCCTTCATTCACAGTCTCTGATATACTTAAAAATGTTTCACATTATTCCTCACAATAATTTGAATTATAATGAAAACTCCAAGTCAGCACTACAAAGTATCCTACAAAGTGCCACACATGAAATAATAATTTTCAGTTGTCACTTTATAGAATTGTGCTTAATACTTAATGAGTACTATAAGATATATAGAGCATTTAAAGTAAGACTCAATATAGTTATCTTTCTGAAAAATAAAGCTATTTGGTTCTCATAGGAGATGGATGAAATAAAACACTTCCTTGGAGAAGTTGAGGGAAAAACCTACCCCAAACAAAACAACAAAGCAGAGACCCCTGCTCATTCAACCTACGATTTATAATGTTGGAGAATGACACAACAGGAGAAGTAGTAGTTATAATTCAGGAAAACATAAAGGAAATATTTCTAAAGAATATTATTAAGGGGCTGGAGAGATGGCTCCGAGGTTAAGAGCACTGGCTGCTCCTCCAGAGTTCAATTCCCAGCAATCACATGGTGGCTCCCAACCATCTAGAGTAAGACCTGGTACCCTCTTCTGGCACGCAGGCATACATGCCAGAACACTGTATACGTAATAAATAAATCTTAAAAAAAAGAAAGACTATTATTTAAGGCCAATAAGTTAACATATCCTTTTACTTAAAAAAAAAAGTTAATATTACAGCTGGGCACTGGTGTTGCATGCCTTTAATCACAGTACTTGGGAAGCAGAGGCAGGAGGATCTCTCTGAGTTTGAGGTCAGCTTGATTTATACAATGAGTTTCAGGAGAGCCAAAGCTACACAGAGAAGCTCTGTCTCAAAAGAACAAAACAAGTTAATATTTCTAATAATTTTTAAATCATTTAAAACAAAACCAGCCTGGAAATGTTAAAAATTTAATGCTGACATATGGATTTCTATTTTGTCTGTATTACAATTTTTCAAGTATTCTCAAGCATCAGAAATAGTCTTGCATTTAATCATCTTGTATCACCACAAACTGGGGTGGTGAATTCGAAAGCTTCCAAATTCCATGTCCAAAATGATGCCAAGAGGTTTTCCTTAAACACTAATGCTAATGTTTTAGTAAAGGTTCAGAGACAGAAGAAACAGCTCAGCCTTTCTGGAAAACCTTATATAGTAACTATGACAAACTCTCATACATTTAGAGCAGCATAAAAGCTAAAAATATTTGCAGAGGAAAAAAAAAAAAGGCAAGCAGGAAAAAAAATAGTTAAAAAGCATCAAACGAGAACAGCAGCCAAGAACACCTAGCTTACAAAGCAGAAATAAGAAAGTATTTAAAAACATACACACCAGAATATTCCCCTGGGTAAGCATCCCAAGAGAAAAATTAACAAGAAACAAACTCAATTAGATTGTTTTTAGAAAGTAAGAACTAAACCCATTTATTTTAAAATGAGAAAGACTTGACAAAGAAATTGAATGAATTGATACAGCAAAACTATCAACTATATACAATAAAGTGAAAATAATACAAAGAGAAAAAATTAGATACTTCTGAGTAACATACCTTATAATCCCAAAACTTTTAATTAAATTTACACACTCAATTAAAAATTCTCTTAAAATGTATTGTATAAGCAGGATTACTCAAAACTTTTAATTTTGAAATATATCAGTAAAACTAATTATAAGAAAAATATAACTTGAAGTGACCTTATCTCTGTTTGAGATTTGAAGTATAAATAATATACACATAAGCTTTGTCTACAGAAAATAAGCAAAAACAACAACAACAAAAACAAAAACCAAAGAAAACATTGTTCTGCAGTTTTTATTTAGAATTGTCAAGCTAAGTTCAGAGACAGGCACATGGTATCTGGATGATCTGCAATTACTTGAGAATACATATATCATTTTACCTAGTTGTATATATCCTTACAAGGGTGCACTCCCTTAGAAAAATCCTCCTATTGAGGGAAAATGCTCTTGCATACTGTAAAGATTTGTTGTGTTGGTTTAATAAAATGCTGATTGATCAGTAGCTAGACAGGAAGTAGGTGGGGTGACCAGACTAGGAGAATTCTGGGAAGAGGAAAGGCAGAGTAGATGACAGCCAGATGCAGAGGAAGCAAGATGGGAATGCCAGACTGAGCAAGGGTACTAAGCCATGTGGTTAAACACAGATAAGAAGTCTGGGTTAATTTAACTGTAAGAATTAGATAGCAATATGCTTGAGCTACTGGACCAGCAGTTATTATCATAGGACCAAAAGGGAAGAATAGAGAAACTTCTGACTACACCCTATTAAAGGACTCTTTATCTAAAAAGGTAAACCTCAGATTTTGAAGCGAAAGAAAATTGTTAGAACTATTTCATATTCTCATTTACTTGAATATTATATTGTGCTAAATATTCAAGAATGGTGAAAAAAGACACAGTTGCGCCAGACACAGAGAATTTATAGTCTGTCTAGGTAGACTGGTCCATAAAAAACAGGAAAGGATGCCTGGTGGTAGTGGTGGTGGCTCATGCCATTAATCCCAGAACTCGGGAAGCAGAGGCAGGCAGATCTCTGTGAGTTCAAGGCTAGCCTGGTCTACAAATCCAGGACAGGCTCCAAAGCTACACAGAGAAACCTGTCTTGAAAAGCAACCCCCCCCAAAAGGGGGGGAATATAAAGAATGGCATAATGAGATGCACTACTATAGGCATACACTTCAAGGACAACTATGTTTAGGAGATCAAAACAGAATTGCTGGAAGACGTGACACTTAATCGCAGACAAGAAAGACTAATATATGCAAATATTTAGGACCTGAAGGTTGGCTGTGAGGGAAAAGTGAGAGGTCTAAACTAAGATAGACAGTTCAATGATGGCAAAGAGACTCACTGAGACAGAAATATTGAAGGACAGACTCTGTAAGCCCCTGGGGCAAGCAAGAGGTAATGGGACACAGTAAAGCTATGGAACAGATGGAAAAACATAGATTAATAGAAATGGGCTAAGTTAAGATGCAAGAGCTAACTAGCAAGAAGCCTGAGTCATAGACTCATTTTGTAATTAATATAAGCCTCTGTGTGTTTATTGGAGCCAACCAGCTGCGAGACACAGAAAAAATTCTGGCTACAAAACTGAGAAAAGGGTCATCTCATCTAAAGTAAGAAAGCTAGAAAATGAGACATCAATGAAAATAAAAATGAAGGCAGGCAGTGTTGGTACACACCTTTAATCCCAGCACTTGGGAGGCAGAGAGGCAGGTGGATTGCTGAGTTTGAGACCAGCCTTGTTTACAGGGTGAGTTTCAGGACAGCCAGGGTTGTACAGAGAAACCTTGTCTTTAAAAAAAGCCAACAAATGGAAGGAATGAAGGAAGAAAGGAGGGAGGGAGGGAGGGAGGACAACTGGGATTATCTTTTTCAATTATTAAAATTGCAATCTGTGTGTTGGACACATGCATAGTGATTAAAGAAAACTTAATTCTAGAACAGAAGTTTGATAATAAAACCTAGCAAAATGAATCAGGAGATTAAAAAAATGAACTATGAACTTACTCATCAACCCAGATCTAATTAGGGAGAGCCTTGGTTGATAAGTACAGCCTACTGAGTGAACTTCATTATTGATCCCTGAATTGCACAGGACTTAACATTTTTTTAAAGGTGGGGTCTCATGTGCCCTGAAGACAAACTTGCACTGTGGCTGTCCTGTCCAACCTCCCAAGTGTTGGGATCACAGGTGTGTGCTACCGTAGTGCTGTGGGAATAGAGCCCAGGGCTACCTGAATGCTAGACAAGCACTCTACGAACTGAGCTCCATCCCTGGCCCTCATTTGTCATCTTTCACTAAAGTACTTGTGTAGGCATAAGATACTAGTGTAGGCATAAGATACTAAATATCATACTCTGGAATGTTCTAGAGCTATTATGCCAATATCTGCAAGGCAGAAAAAGTATCTTAAGATTGATGTAAGATGTCTTTTATCTTCAATAAGGAAAGGAAACCAAAAAATTTTGCTTTTAACCTGTAATTAATTTTTCTGACTTTCAGAAAGTTAAATCTTTCAGATTTAACTAAAAGACCAACATTATTCCTACCTACTGTATATCTTAACTATTTACAGTAAAAAAAAAATTACGGCATCACTGACTTCAAATTTTTTAATGCTCACTACTGGGCTTTATAAGGCACTGTACACAAATCCTCCAAAGTACTTCATTCAAAGAGCAGCAGGAAGAACAAAGTGATAAGTGATTCTGGTGGCTGTTATACAATTCGGTAAGCATGAGTATATTCTGTTTACTCCCTCTGTTTACTGAATGTGGATGCAAGATAAACAGCTGCCTCAAGCTCTTGCCCCTATAATCTCCTTGAAATGATGGATTATAACATAAACACTTGACAAAGGTAACTTCAAGGAGTAATTCATTCTACCTCTGAACTCACTGGATTAGTGCTTCCAGATCTGAAAAGAGAAGCTTGGCACATTCCTCTAATACCAGTATTCCCTCTGTAGGCAGAGGCAGCTGGATCTCTGTGAGTTTAAGATCAGCCTGTTGTACATACAAAGCGAGTTCCAGGATGGCCACGGTTACACAGAGAAACCCTGTCTCAAAAAAAACCAACAAATGAATAAATAGATATATAAAATTAAATTTTTTAAAAAGAGAAGCTTCTAATGGCTGCAGGAGGGAAGGATCCTAACTTGTCAAAATTAGAATAAGTAATAGTGGAGTTTTCAGCCTTAAGTGAAATATCTATATCACCTCCTGTAAGGCTCAGGGAACAAGGAGGAAGAGGGTGACAAGAATGTTAGGGCTGGAGTATAAGGTGACATGACGTAGCCATTGCAAGCATGAACTCACTTCAGCCATGGTTACCTGCACAAGACAGTCATAAAATGGGATCAACATTTCATCATGGAGGGAACATGGGCACATGAGACTCCATCCCTCTCTCTGAAGGATTACTGGTGTTGATGGCTTCTGGGTGCGGGTTGTCATTTTCATCACTGGTATACCCACTGAGAAGTAGCCCCTGTTCCAATCAACAGCCTCTCATAAATGCTCATGCAAGAAACCCACAAAGGGCAGAGGAAGCAGAAGAGGAGCTTTTTAGGAAGAAGAGTTTAGCTTCAGAGAGGGGCATGAGGAAAAATAATGGAGTGGAAGTTGTCAAAATATATTATATACATGTATGAAACTTTCAAAAATTAAGCAGTTCTAAAAGATTATAAAAAGGGGGCTGTACTCAAAATACAGTGAATTTTACTATGCATAAATATCAATATGTATTTTAAAAATAAGTTTTAAATTCTTCTTAGCATTATTTTGAACTTGTCTTTAAATTTGCTGGGGAGTCAAGTTTTCTAAGTCAATCAACTTTATTATAGTTTTATTGTGTGTATGCATGTATGTACGTGTGTGTACAAGTTTATGCTATAGTGTGCCAATAAAACCAGAGGACACCTAGCAGGAGTCCATTGTCTCCTTCCATCATATGAATCCTGGAATTGAACTCAGGTTGTCAAGCTGGGTGCTGAGTGCCTGTATTCACTGAGCCATCTTGGTACCCCAATCAATCAAACTTTCAAAGAACTTTTTCATGTGAAACTGAAAATAAAGGTACAAATTTAAATATAAAATTTCCTCAAGTACTATTCTTTCTGAGCCTTCCTTGAGAAAAGCATTTAATTCATCCTAAGTTTTACTTAATGTTTTAATGGTGGGAGTCTATGCATAACTACAGCTAAACTGGTAGGCTTTTAAATCTTGATACTTGATAAAATATGATACAAACTACATATATGTTTACATAGAACTTTTATGTGAGGAAGGTTGACTTTAGAGTTGTTCATTATTATTACTATTATTAATATATGTGTGCAGGTCTTCTGCCTGTATGTGTGTTAGTGTGCTATGTGTGTGCCTAATGCCCATGGAGGCCAGAAAAGGGCATTGGATCCTGCAGAACTGAAGTTACAGATGACTGGGAACTGTCCTGTGGGTACTGGAATAGCAGCTCTTAACAATTGAGTCATTTCTCCAACCCTGCAGGAGTTTTGTTATTGTTTATTTTTTGAGATAAGGTCTCATTTGTATATCTCAGGCTGACCTTCAACTCACAGAGATCCATCTGCCTCTGCCTCCTGGGTATCAGGGTATAAGGCATACTCCACCACACTCTTAACTTTTTGAAGTAGATAGAACCTTCCTACCTTGCCAAGGCTGGCCTTTCACAGTTCACCTCCCTCCACAGCCTAAGGACTAAAATTATAAGAATGTGCCACTATATCTGGCTGAACTTGTAAGTTAAAATAAAAGCAATTAAAAAAAGACCTTCACAATGTCAAGCACATAACAATCAATAAACTTAGCATAAATTAATGTAAGCAATTCCCTCCATTCCATATTTACTAGACCTGACAAGCACAGCCTTTTAAGAACAGCAGTCATTAGTATGATAGTAAAAGAAACCTTTATGGTTGTTGAAGCCTAGTATCTACCCAAAGCAAAAGACTGAAAATTCCACGGTTTTCAATTTCTACACAGTGTTAAACTACAAGGAAAGTATGTTAAAACTAACTCACATGAACCAGAATCAAAGAACTCTTACTGAAAGGAACCTTAAGAGATTCTGCAGAGGACAGGCTAGAAAACTTTTACTTTAATGGGACCAACGGTAATTATTTTACATCGTTGTATAACATAATATCTTCTGCAAACTATCCAACTCTAATACTGTTGAGTAAAGACCATCAGAGACAGTAAACAAACAAAACGTACAAGAGGGTTCTTTTTTCTTTTTTGTTTCCTAGACACGGTTTCTCTGTCTGGCCCTGGATGTCCTACAACTCTCTGTTGACTAGGCTCGCCTCACAGAGGGTCATCAGCCTCTGCCTCCCTAAGCAGAAGATTAAAGGTGTTCATCATCACACTCAGCTAAGGGAGGGCTCTTTCAATCAAACTTAACAGATGCACAGAAGAGGTTAGTTTGCTTTAAACCCACAAACCCATCTACCAGACTCTTAAGAGTCTAACTCCTACATTTACACAGAAAGGGTAAATCAATTTGGCAAAGATAACCCAGAAAATTTATAGTGTTAGAGTTGAATCAGTATTTTCCCTGCCCCAGTTATGTGCTCAACAACATATGTGTTTTTTGTTTGTTTGTTTGTTTGTTTGTAGAGGGAGACACAGCAGAGGTGAGAACTGGGCTACAACCCTAGCTCAACATAAGCATTAAAATGCCTGTATTTCCCACTGAAGTAATTATAATGCTCTGGGAATGTAAAAAAAAAATTCAAATGTTATAACTGCCTATTTAATTAAGGTCAACAGAGTAAAATGAGATTTATATAAGCTAAGAACTATTTGCCCCACCAACCATTCATGTACATACAAGCCATACTTTGTTCCTGATGTGTAATACCTATTCTTAGAATACAGCAATCCAATAAACTGTGTTATATGAATTGAAAATAGAAATTTAAATGCAAATTCAATTGTCATTTCTATATATAAAAATGCTTTTCATTAAAACTTTTATGATATCAAATAATATGTTCTACGTAGTTCCAAAAGTATAATAACCTTGTACCAGCAGGCAATCAGGACATTTCAGATAAATTTTCAATCAAGTCATTAATGAGCTCTCTTTTTAGACAGTATGGTACTTCTCCAGAGGAGCTGTCATACCTAGTAAGTCTGCTCCTTCATCCACATCTCCAATGAGGCCTGAGCCAGCTGAAGACAGCTCTTCAAAGAGAGATTCTGTATTTCGATCAAAAGCTTTGTTCTCTATGCCTTTGGTGGGAGTGCTGTGCAACAAAAACAATAAAGCCAAATTAACAAATTATAAAGACTTTCTCACAATGTATTTTTAATATGATTAAGCAGCATAAGAATTTCTTACAATTGCATTTACTTTCAAGATAAAAAGATTTCTCAGTGCTTTTCCAAGGAGCTCCCACAGAGCATACAGAGAGCTATGCTCTTACTATGGTCTATATCACACACATTGTCTATTTAATTTACTTCATTTTCAGCTACTCGACAAAGCATATGCTACTATTACCCCAGTTTATAAATAAGGCAACTTAAAGAGCTGAAGGAACTTGACAAAATCCTTCCACAACTAGATGAAAGAAGAGCTCAAACTAAGGGATAGGGTTCATGTCATCCTCGTTAGTCCCAATCTTGCTATGTAACCGAATATGATCATGGATTTCTGATCCACCTTGACAAAAATGAAGACATTCTAAAGAGACTCTGAGTCTCCCATTCCAACTATCAGACTACTGAGACAATGGACCCCAAGAAATGTGAATTTTTAAAGAAATTTCATTCCAGGAGAAGGAAAAGATACCAGCCAGAAGGGCAACTTGATACAGTTCTAACAACTTGTCAGACCATTTTACAGAATGAGACTGAAGCCTAGAGAGTGAAGGGTCTGTAATCTTACTTCAGGTCCACAAAGAAGGTCTTGGGGGTTCCCTGAATCTCTCTGTTCCTCTCCCAATGTGGCCATATTGTATAAATCAATCCTCCTTTTCTGCTTTCTATTTTTAGTTTGGCTTTTACTTAGTTTATTAAGGATGGGTGTCCAGACCAGACTTGATGCACAGATTGTGACGCTGACCCCCCCCCCCCAGTTTGCTAACATTTGTACTACCATCCCTGATTGATACAGTGCTGGGGATCAATTCCAGGGCTTTTCTGTCAACCGAGATATAGCCTTAATAGAATCAACAGTCTTAACTATTATGCTCTGAACTACCTGGTACAAATTAGCATGGCCCTATGGCTTTTTCTTTTGTTTTTCTGAAAATGACACAAGAAGCCAGGCATGGGCACACATGTCTTTATTCTCTGCACCTAGAGCTCAAGAGGCACAGGTAGATCACCATGAGCAGTCAGTCTGATCTATATATTGAGTGGCCAACCAGAGATACATAGTAAGATGAGAGAGAGAGAGAGAGAAAGAGAGAGAGACTGCTTATCTGACACAGGGTCTGACTAGGCTGGGATTATAGGCATGTACTGATGACCACAAGAGTGCTTGATTTCTTGTGTGATAGAAAGTTAAGATGACTTATGTGACTACTAATAAGGGACCTGTTATGTGACACATAAAGTAAAATTTTTTACTTTTTGCTTTAAACATTAAATGCTGGGCAGTTCAAGGCCAGCCTGGTCTACAGAGTGTGTTCCAGGACAGCCAGGGTTACACAAAGAAACTCTGTCTCCAAAAAAAAAAAAACCAACAACAACAACAAAAAAAACAAAACAAAAAAAAAAACAAAAACAAAAAACAAACAAAAAAAAAAACCAGGGTGGGTTTAAAACATTAAAATAGAACTTTACAAACCATAGAAACTCACCATACAAAAGCTTTTTTAAAAAGTTGCACAATAGGACCAGGCACTAGTGGCACACACCTTTAATCCCAGCACTAAGCAGGATCTCTGAGTTGGAGGCCAACCTGGTCTACAGAGTGAGTTCTAGGACAGCTAGGGCTACAAAGAAAAAACATCTCTAAAAGCCAAAGTGAGGGAAAAAAAATGTTGCAAAATAGCATTCCCTCTATACCTCTTCAATAGCTCAAAACCCAGCTAAAAATTGATAGCAACTGCAACTAAATGTGAACAGATTTGTGTAAGATAGAAAAGGGATTCTGGGTTAGCAGTGGAAAATAATTTAAGGAACCAGAGCTGAAACCAAACCTATGGTCACTTAAGGAAGATAAACTGCCCAAACTCCTGACATGTGCTTTGAAAATAAAAGCAACTGCAGAAACAGCATGTGGCATGCAGCTGGGACTGACAAGCAGAAGAAAAGGTTTCACAACAAACAGTAGCAGACCTAGATGTGATCTTACAGCTCAGTTAGACTGCCAAGTCACATCCATGCCCCAACTCAATGTTAGTGATTCAGGTCAGGAGCTCACACATTTTGCCACTAAGATAACTGCTAGCCCTGGAAGTCAAGTTCAAATGTTGTACAGATAGGAAACAAGGAAATATGCTATTTACCTATGCATGTGTAAAAAGCCACCAAGCAGCAGACAGTTAAAAACTACTCTATCACAAAAAAAGAGCCCAAAACAAAGGAGTTGGGGCAGAAAGAACACTACACCAAAACAGAACTGCTAGACAATATAGTTAGCGGCAGCAAAAACAGAAAACAAAGACATCAACCAAAACAGAAATGTTCACAAATTTTTCAGAATACATATATTTCTCTCTTTTTTTTGTGGTTTTATTGTATCATGAGGCACTGAAATATCTGAACAAATCAGTATCTGGGTGGTGAGGCTGCTGCTTTCTCCTTCACTTCTTTGGGTTACTAGAGCACTAAATCTTGTCAGTAGATTTAAAAAAAAAAAGAAAAAGAAAAAGAAAAAATCCCGACAATCTTTTGCATTACTTAAGTCTTTCCAGGGCATGCGCTGGTCCAACACAAACTTCTCCTGTCAGATGCAACTAGTCAAGTATCCAAACATCACGCACAACACCTTGGCAACAGGGCGCACTGCACCCACTCCCACCTCTGTCCTGCTCGTTTGTGTATGTGATATCTGGAGCACCTGGAGGAATGAGATAGTATTGGGAAGAGGAGGGAGGAGGAAATAGCATTTAGTGTCTGCCAGGAAGAGGTCAGCCCAAGTTGTGCAGGGCAAGCCTGAACATGTCATTGGTGCAAACCCAAGCATCATTGATGTTCTACAACTGGTGGAAACCCATGATGGGATCTTCATCAGCATTGAGCTGTCCTACAACCATGCTGATGATACAACTATGTGGTGTAGGCTGATGGTCCTGCACCAGGATACTATCCTGGATTTTCTGGAACGGAAGGCTAGACAACTTCTTCACAATGGCAGCTTTCCCCTGAAACTGCTGTCCTTCCCACATAAGGCATGATGCATCAATGTAAATTGCGCCTAGTTGGGTTCTGTCTGTTATCAAATAACTGGTAGTAATGCTGCATAAAGCTGGATCCAATCTGCTCCCAAATTGGCTTGTCTCTCATCCTGGAGAGTCACCCACCTCACCAAGACCCGTGGGGCTGGCACGATGGCGGCAGCGGCAGCTGCGGCAACCCAGCTCGATCTGTGACCAATTGCCCCCCATCCTTCCTTCGCCCATCCTGCTGCACTCTACATATATTTCTAAATGGTGTAAAGAGTAACTGTCTAGGTTTAAGGACCTAACAAACTGTCCTAACCTGATGGCACTGTTTTTGCCTGCCTGAAAATAAACAGCTCTATCCCAGATACTGAAGTGCTCAAACCTGAGTAATAATTTACACAGGTCCCTATAATGACTAAAGAAATGTAGCATGGAGCCAGGCATCCCTTAGGGGTCATTGACTTTTGCTCTAGAATACCTGGAGTCCTAGTGGCCTGCACATGAGATAAGAATAGGTTTAATGGGCTGTAAGATATTACCAGCTGCTTTGGAGTCTGTAAAACCTGTTTATCACTATGGGAAAGGGGTGAAGTGGTCTTTTTATTACTATATAGCAGGAAAGAAACAACAGAGGGAAGTAAACAATTTTCTGCCCAGCTGTGGGAGCTCTGATAGCTGAATACACACTTTAGATTCTAAAGGCCACCTTAAAAACTCACCTTAACCCTCCCTTCCACACACCATGCTGTATTATTCTAAGGCTGCCGTCTGTTGATAGAAGAATAAGTTCACTTAATCTAAATTTGAATTGAATATAAGTCTCTGATTTCCCCCAGTGGATTCGAACACAACAACACACAGAAGCTCAAGAGATGGCTCAGTGGCTAAGAGAAATCATTACTCTTGCAGCAGACTGGGCACCCACGTGGTGGCTCAAAACCATTTGTAGTTCCAGCTCTCATACCTCTGTGGGCAGTAGGCACACAAGTGATAGACAAACATATATACTTGGGCAAAATGGTCATAAACATAAAATTTTTAAAATAAAGTAACTAAGAAAAAGAAGAAAATTTTAATCAATGAAGTTTATTACAAGAAATCAGCCAGAAATTAGGCCTAAACATTACAGGGGAAAAGGTTAGGGTCCAGTTTAGTATGTTCATTATATACCTAACAGGTATTTAGGAATGGCAAAGAAAATAGGAAAAAATAGACAAGTACTGAGAGCTGAGAGCTAAGTTTGCAGGTGAGAAGACTTACTCCAAATAAGAAGACACAAAAGACAAGACAACCCCGACAACCAAGTGCAGGTTCATGAAGTTTAGACAACCCCAACAACCAAGTGCAGGCTCATGAAGTTTAGACAACCCCAACAACCAAGTGCAGGCTTATGAAGTTTAGACAACCCCAACAACCAAGTGCAGGCTCATGAAGTTTAGACAACCCCAACAACCAAGTGCAGGCTCATGAAGTTTAGACAACCCCAACAACCAAGTGCAGGCTTATGAAGTTTTTAAAAGAAGAGAAAGCAGCTGGCACATGCCTTTAATCTCAGCACTTGGGAGGCCCAAGCAGAAGGACTCTGTAAATTCGAGGCCAGCCTGGTCTATGGATTCAGTTCCTTCCCGGACAGCCAAGGTCACACAGAGAAAAGGAAGAAAAAGCTGTGTGTGATATAATCCCAGTACTTAGAAGACAGAAGGTAAGTAGAAGATCAGTTCAAGGTCTCTCTGATCAAGTGAGACCATGCCTCAAAGAATAAAATCTAATACAAAGAATGAAAATCTGCATTTACAAAGGAAAACTAGGGCTGGAGAGGTGGCTCAGCAGTTGAGAGCTCTGGCTGGCTGTTGTTCTTCTGGAGGATCTGAGTTCAATTCCCTGAGTTCAACTCCCGGCATCCACATAGCAGCTAACGGCTGTCTGTGGTTCCGAGATCTGACACCCTTGCACAGTTGTGTATGCAGGCAGGACACCAATTCACATAGAATAAAAAAAAAATTTTTTTTTTAAAAGAAAACTAAAAAGTTTTAAACAAGGGTGTGAGAATGAGTTCAGTGGTAAGAGAACCTGCCCAGCATGTATAAGGACCTAGGATCAACAGAGAGGGGAAAAAATGTCATGTGAAATTGAACTTGGTATTACCAATTTGTAATCCCAGAAGTTCAGAGGCCAAGGTAGGAAGATCATCATTGGAAGGTCAGCCAGGCCTATATTGCAAGACTCTGTGTCATAAAACCAAACCAATCAAACTGAGCGCTGTGACAAGGGAACAGTACCTTCACAATTCTCAAACAAAGTGTTTAGTAACCTGCACTTGTGTATCTAGTCAAACTATCAAACTATAAAGCATATCTACAAATGATATTTGTCATATTCAATTTTAGTCTTCAAAAATTACTGCTTATGTACCTTTAAAAGATTCAGACAGCTAGTAAGGAATAAATTCTATAGAAATAAAGGCATATATCAAAAGGCAGATGACATGAAATACAGGAAGTAACGGTGAAGATATTCCCAGATATTGTGAATATATGACAGTGTGGTAGAGGTCTCCAAGTGCCAAGGAGAGGAAAATAATGTAGGCTAGTCAGTGTCCTTAAGTGCATGTGGTATTTTGCCCGTTCTTTCATGCAAGCCACATCCATCCCTCCCTTTGCATTACAGAGATTTCTAGTATCTCAGCCTGGTAGTTAAAAATATATATCATACATAGGTGACAAAGAAGCCAAAAAATGCATAAGAGGCTCAAACTCATTGTACATGAGATTGTGCTTTGGGGAAACTACTGCAGAGCCTGTGACAGCCTAACAAAGAACCTTGGTGTCCTGTTTCTCTGTAGAGAAGGCCTGAAACAGTCAAACTAGGTAAACACCATGGTCTACATGAGAAAGGAACTAGAAGACTGAGGGGCAGAGTTCTGAGAAACAGGTAGATCTGGGGTCTGGTAATACTGAAGATCTTGCACTTAGGAAATGCACTGTCTGTCAATCTTAGTGATAAGTCCATGGAGCACTATAAAAAGGAAACAAATTTAACCACTCAAACAGAAATACTGCATCCTCTCCTCCAAGGGATCCAGCAAGAAGGCATCACCTTGGAAACATAGAGCAGCCTACACTGGACAACTGAACCAGCAGGGGCTTGATCTTGAACTTCTTAACTTGAGAATTATGAGAAAACAAATCTCCATTCTTTATACATGAATCAGTATCATCTATTGTTGCAGCATCACAGACAAAAACACCATCCTCCCTTATGTCTTAATTCCTAATGCTGCCAGATGAATTTCCCTAAAATTTAAAATACAAATAATATGCAGCTTCAAAGGCAGACATTGAATTTTACAGTAGCAATATTTCTTTAGCACAATATGATCTGATCTTGTTTAGTCAAAATGAGAAAAAAAGAAAGACAATCATGGAATGTAACATTTTCAGTACCTTGAACCTTTATATCCACTGAGGTCTTTGTCCATATCCAATTCAGGAGTGGATTCAATGATTGCTTGAACTTCTGATTTCTGTTCATTTTCAGCAGAGTCTAAGAGTAGAATATAATGAAATAAATGCATATATTCCAAGTTTTTATGAAAACTCTCGACTTTATGGTTTTAAATACAACTACTGAATGAACATTTTTGAAAACTCTCAAGGCTGTATTCTAAGAAACCTGAGATTAGACAATGTCAAAATCTGAGCTAACAGTCAATCTCCAGAACTAGTAAGTAACCAGATCAAGTGTTTTCATCTATAGTTCTGGGACACACAGCACAGCATATCATGGGGACTGACACCATTCCTATTTAGGGGGTGCCAACTGCCCACAATGGTGGTTCATGCCTGTAACCTCAGCACGCTGGAAGTTCAGGAGTTGAATGAAGGCCACACCTGGTCACATAGTGAGTTTGAGGCCAGTCTAGGCTATGATAGTATCTCAGAAAAGCAAAATAAATAATAAAATAAAGGGGGGTGGTATTGGCATGACTTGCACATGACTGTAGTCCCAGATATTCAGAAGCTAAGGCAAAACAACCACTTGGGTCAAAGCTACAACACAGCGAGGCTCTATCACGAGCAAACAAATCTATGTAAGGGGATGGAGCACAACAGAAAATCATATTAAGGAAGAGGACAGGAAATGGTACCTTACTGTCTTCAAGCTGTCTTCTTAGGCACTAACATTTTTCTCTCCAAACTTTGTGTAAGAATTGCTTCTTTTAAACTTACTTATAAATAAACATAACAAGTGATCTATTTATTTTATATATTTAGAAAAAATATTACCTCTAGAAATGTATTTTCTCATACTTGTATTTTGTGAGCTGACTGAATTATTTTGTTAGTAAGTATTTAAAGAGTCACTTACCTGTAGATACATTCCTAGTCTCTTGGGCAACCTGGACTTCTGTGTGTTTGCTTATCTCTGACTTATTTGGTACATTTGTGCCTTTTAAAAGTCCTTCATTGTCTTCCTTTGAGGGAGTATCAGGAGGAATTGCTGACACATCAGAATTTGCTGTTGAAGCTGGAGTGGTAGCTTTAGATCCACCTTGACTAATATCAGAAAGTTCATCCTATAAATAGAAACAATTAAAAAAATGTTTAAAGAAAATTTATTCTGAAATACCTCAGATATGACCTGCCCAAAGTTGTTTTTAAAAGACACAGAAAAAAAGAAATCACTGATAGTAAGTAGACTATCTATAAATAACTGGATAATATTTAAGTAAGTTCTATTGAGCCAGTGGATGGCTTAGTGCAGCAGTTCTCCACCAGAGGGTTGTGACCCCTTTGGAGAACAAACAATTCTTTTATGGGGGTTGCATATCAGATAACTATGGTATGATTCTTAACAGTAGCAAAATTACAGTTATGAAATATCTGAGTTCTCTTTCTAGAACCCAAGCCAATGTAGAAAGACAGAACTGACTCCAAAGTTACCTGTTGATCACCACATGCACACTGTGGCATGTGTGACTTCCACACAGATTATCATATACACTCAATAATAATAATAAATACAATTCATTTTTGTTGTTTTTGGTTTTTTGAGACAGGGTTTCTCTGTGTATCCCTAGCTATCCTGGAACTCTCCCTGTAGACTATGCTGGTTTTAAACTCACTTGCCTCTACCTCCTGAGTGCTGAAATTAAAAAGAGAGTGCCACTACTGCCTGACTATACAACTGATTAAAAAATAAATAAAAAAGGTTCTTTAGACAATCTAAAATTTTTATAGATAGAAAATTTGAAAATAAAAATTGTAGTTATTTGTAGGGTGTGTATATCAATGCTTGCCTAACACATGAGACCTTAGGTTTAATCCCTAGCACCACACTCATAATTTGAGAGTACCAAAATAAAAAAGAAAAAGCTATTTTTTTAAAAAAGTAAATCCATACAACAAAATGTCATGCAGCATTTAAAAACTGTGTTATAAGGCTGGGCAATGGTGGCAAACACCTTTAATCTCAGCACTCGAGAGACAGAGGTAGGGTGATCTCTGTGAGTTCAAGGCCAGCCTAGTCTACAAAGCAGGTGCTAGGACAGCCAGGACTGTTACACAGAGAAACTCTTGTCTTGAAAAACCATGAATACACACAAAAAAATCAAAACAAAAAAATAGTGTTGTAACATACAAATATAGTGGCTCATGTCTATAATCATGGCACTCAGGAGACTGAGGCAAAAGGACTCTTAAAAGTTCAAGGCTAGCCTGAGCCACACGTCTTTATGAGAAGGGAGAGCGGAGAGAAGAGAGAAAAGGAGAGAAAGAACCTCTGTGTTGTGGGGCTGGGGTATAGCTTGGTGGTAGAGGGTTTGTCTAAGATGTATATGGGGTATAGCTTGGTGGTAGAGGGTTTGTCTAAGATGTATAATGTTCGCAAATCAATTCTCAGCAACACCAAAAACAAGATTAAAAACAGTAGCTGTGTGAAGTCCGAATATTTGTTTTTACTTGTGTTGTTTGGAATGTATGTGTTCTTCTTGTTGCTTTATTTTGAGGTGTTTGAGACATGGTTTCACTCTTTTACACTGTAATGTAGCTGGCCTTAATCTGTGAAGCTCAGGTAGGCCTTGAACTTGAGATAGCCTCCTAACACAGCCACCAGAGTGCTGATGTTCTAAGTGTAGAGTACAGCATCCAGTCCCAAAGTTTTTGGAAAAGCATTTAAAAATGACTAAAAGTACTAAAGGTTGCTCATGATATCTAATAAGGTATATATTATTCTTTTCAGATTTTTTTAATAAGTGTGTACTACTTTTATGATAAAGCAAAAGGTAAATTCTAAACAAATTTAAATGCAAATGATTAGATAAACTTCTCTTTTGTTCTGACAGAGTTTTGGAAATTCACACTACTTAGTAACTCAATGCGTACTTATTAAACTGTTTCACATAACCCAGTGTAATATAAATCACAAGTAATAACATTAGCTGCACTGTGATAATTATCTTCTTCTGTGGATCTCAAATGCTGGGCTCATTTTCAATGGCAATGAAAACAAAAAGGGACACATAAATTCTCCTGGTTACCTCCTACCCACCCCAAATAAAATAATTACTGATTCCTTGGGGTAGTGATTGGCACCTAAAAGTATCTGATAAAATTTGCTAAGTCAAGCAAATTAGCGTGTTAGGAGTGGAGTCAGAAAAAAAGCCTGCCATGTGTCTGGATCCAGATGCTCACAGTGTAACAAGTATGAGCCACCATCATTTCAGTGCCAATTCTTTGTCTTTGCTCTGATACACACTCCGTTAAAAAAAAAAATAGCTGCTTAACTTCTATTTGTGTTGTTACGAGTTCTTACTTGTTAAAGGTTTAAAAAACAACATACCTTAAAAAAATATAAATAATTTGGGTTCCTAATAAAGACTCTCAAACAAATTAAGGCTGTAAGTAGACTGAAGAGCTCTAGACCACGGGTTCTTAGCTTCCCTAATGCTGCAACTCTTTAATTCAGTTCCTCACGTTCTGGTGACCCCCAAACATAAAACTGCTTTGTTGCTACTTCATAACTGTAATTCTGTTTCTGCTATGAATTGTAATATAAATATTTGATATGCAGGATATCTGATATGCAGCCCCTGTGAAAGGGTCATTTGGCCCCCAAAAGCGTTGTGAACTGCTGCTCTAGAGAATTCTTAATCAAGTTCATCTATACAGAGAAAAAGATTATATTGCTTAAATTGTTTGAACAACAAAAAAAAGATGAAGTGCTAAGGTTTTTGTTTTTCATCTTATCTATCATTTTAGCTACTAATACATCAACCCCCAATGTCTGGTTATTTTTACCTTATGGTTTTTTAAAAAAATCTAATAATTAAAGCATACACAATATAAACAGTTTGGCAAAAATCCAAATCCTGAATACATTTGTGCATCTGAAAGCATGAGGTCAAAGAACCAAAGATCCAAACCTGAGAAAGGAGCCAGGCTTGTCAGGGTACAGGAAAATGGTGAGTTAAAACCTCCTTAGAAGATCATTACACGTGTCAGAGTTGCCCTGGGCTACCAATAACCTGAGATCTGTAACTTCACTTCATACTTTGGCCACATGAGAGTATCTAACACTCTTTAAAATAGCTCACTGTGTGGGCTGTACTTCTGTCAGCTGGATCTCAGGGAGGCAGCATGAGCATCCAAGGAGACCTTGCTCTAAATATGAGTGGGGGAACATTTTCAAAGGAGCCCATTTTCCTTAGCCTTCCAGACAGTGATGACAAAGTTCCTATGAAAAGTAAAACAGTGGGCTGGAGAGATGGCTCAGCAGTTAAGAGTACTGATTGCTCTTCCAGAGGACTCAGGTTCAATTCCCAGCACCCACATAGCAGCTTACAACTGTCTGTAGTTCCAGTTCCAGAGGATCCAACACCCTTCACAGACACACATGTAGACAAACACCAAGGCAAATAAATAAAAAAAAAAAAAAAAGAAAAGAAAGAAAGAAAAGAAAAGAAAAGCAAAAAAGCACTTTGACAAGAAGTCGCTGTCTCATGGGGCGCTGGGATTACAGGTAGAAGCTACTTTGTCCAACCCTAGAACTTCAGATTGGCAAGACAAAGTATGGAGATTTTTTTTAAAAAACTAATATGAACATGCCTAACAATACACATAAAAATCACACTTATATAGGAGTTGGGATGATGGCTTATATTTTTAATCCCAGCATTAGAAAGCTGAGGGAGAAGGATATTGAGTTTAAGATCAATTTGAGCTACATAGAAACATTGCCTCAAAACTAAAAAAATAAACACCTTTAATTCCAGCACTCAACAGGCAGAGGCAGGTGGATGACCTTTGTGAGTTCAAGGCCAGTTTTGGTTTACCAAGCAAGTTCCAGGACACCCAAGAGCAGCAAAAGCTACAGAGAAACTGTGTCTCAAAAATCCAAAAGGAGGGGCTGGAGAGATGGCTCAGTGGTTAAGAGCACTGACTGCTCTTCCAGAGGACCTGAGTTCAATTCCCAGCATCCATGCGGCAGTTCACAACTGTCTGTAGTTCCAGTTCCCAGTTCCAGGCAAACACCAAGGCAAATAAATAAAGTTAAAAAAAATCCAAAAGGAAAACAAACAAACAAAACAAAACAAAAAAAAAAACCTAAAGAAATAAAGCAGACAGATATCCTTGAGTTTGAGGCCAACCTGGTCTACATAGAAAAGTCCCAGGCCAGCAAAAGCTACACAATGGGACCTTATCCCCAAAATAAATAAACACACACATAAATATAGTAAATGCTATGCTGTTTTTATTATGAGGTAAAAAAAATATGTCATTACTTTTGTTTTCATTTGGGGCATTGGGGTAAGAGCTATCTGACTTCTGTAAGATTTCCTACTGGATGTTTTTCTTATCAGACAGACCAATACAAATGTAGAAAGTAGAGAGATGATCTGTGGTTAAGAATAGTAGCCATTCTTCCAGAGGATCCAGGTTAAATTCCCAGCACCCATATGGCCATGGAAGCTAATAGCTGTTTCTAATTCTATTTCCAGGGAATCGAATGCATTTATCATAGCCTCCATGGGTGCCAGGTACACATATACTGCATAGATATATATACACATAAAATCATATAAAATAAAAACAAATAAATCTTTTTTAGAAAAATGAGATTTATTTATTATGTACAGAAGTCTGCCTGTATGTATGCCTATACATCAGAACTCACTATAGATGGTTGTGAGCCACCATGTGGTTGCTGAGAATTGAACTCAGGACCTCTAGAAGAACTGTCAGTGCTCTTAACCTCTGAGTCATCTCTCAAGCCCCCAAACAAATCTTAAGCTGGGAGTAGTAGTAGTGCACACCTTTAATCCCAGCACTGGCAAGGGCAATCCTGTCTGGTCTACATAGCAAGTAGCCAGGACTATACTGAACCTCTGAAGGCTGTAGAACAGGAGGTGAGAATGGTGATTCAGAACATTTTGCAAAAAGTAAACAGAAGAGATTAACTATTGGTTACTTTCTCAAACTGCTATTCTCCAGATATCACATGCTCAATTTGGAAGACTATTGATGTTATTCTCTGAAATACAGAAGAAAATAATTTACAGTGGTTGCCAGGGCTTTACTATGACTATAATTGGCTCTTCCTTCAGAGTAAGCATTTTGAAATTTAAAACATGTAAGTGCATTCTGTGAAAAATTCAGTCTGTTTCCATTTATCCAACTCTGGGTAAGAGACTTTATATACTTTCTTTGCTTAATTTGTCTAGCCTTGGGGACAACCCAGGGTGTCATTTTTACCAAGGGCTTCTTCCCCAGTTTAATAGTTTTCTTCAGCTCTACTCAGGGCCCCATCAACTTTGTGAAGAATATACTGCATGTCAGACTTGAAGTACACAGGAAGGCTGTCCACAGGCCAGGACAGCAGCTAACCAAGGTCCATGGAAGCCCCTCAGCAGTGAAGTAAAACAGCGTCTTTTTCTTTGAGAAATATCCTCAAGGTTAGGGCGTTCCTCCCTTTCCTCAATCACCTGAATTTATACCACATATGTTATACTTCACCTGTCGGTGGTTAATTTTGAGTCACAGACTCTTGTAGGAATCTAGTTACACAAAACTCGTTTGTTGTGTTTTGTTAAATGCAAATACTTTCAGAACCTTGTGTGCTGTGGAGTTGTGAAGCAAAAGAATCTATACCAATTGTTTTCAAGGCTGAGGTACTAGGTTCTCCTCATAAAATTATAAGGTGAGTATTCTAGCTGAGGATTTCATATGGGCTGGTTACTTGGATACTTTCATATATTTTTAAAGCTGAAAATCAGACAGTCTGGGGAGGAAGCTGATGGGTATTTGTAATGCCAGTGCTGGGGAAGCAGAGGAAGACAAATCCATCCCTAGGGCTCACTGGCCAGCTAGACTAGCTTATTTGACGTATGCCAGACCAATGAGCTACCCTGTCTTTAAAAAAAAAAAAAAAAAAAGGTGAAAAATGCTTAGGGAAGTCACCTGAGGGTGTCCTGCCCTCTGCGCGCGAACACACACACCACACACCACACCACACCACACCACACCACACCGAATAAAAGGCTGACAAAAGTATCTTTTTCCCTCCCTCCCTTCTTCCCTTCTCTCCCTTGTTTTTTGAGTCAGGGTCTCTCTCCTGAGTTCAATCCTCAGAACCATATGGCAGAAGGATGGAACCAACTCATTAGAGCTGTCCTCTGACTGCTACTATACTACTACTGCTACTACTACTACTACTCACACACACACACACACACACACACACACACACACACACACACACACACACACATTTTTTTAAACCTTATCTCAAGAAACAAAAATTATAGTCCAAGGGTGGTGGTGCACACCTTTAATCCCAGCACTGGGAGGCAGAAACAGGCAGATCTCTGAGTATGAGACCAGCCTGGTCTACAGAGTGAATTCCAGGACAGCCAGGTTACACAGAGAAACCCTGTCTTAGAAAAACAAAATTTCGTGATCCTCCTGCCTCCGCCTCCTTTAGCAAATCCTACCGGCATGCGCCACAAACGGCGAAAAACAAAATTTCAAAAGAGAAGGTTTAGTATTTCTTTGGTTCTGAACCACTACTGCTAAGATTCTAGTTTCACGACATCTTACCTCACATTTCCTTTTATTATTACTATGTGTGTGGTGTGTGCGCACACACATATCACAGCACTTATGTAGAAGTCAGAGGACACTTTTTGTTCTTTCCTCTCACCTGTTGAGGCAGGGTCTCTGGTCTTCCTAGTGTTTCCCTGCACATCTACCCTAACAGGACAACCAGTTCCTCCCTCTGCTGTAGACTGTTGGGACTGCAGGTGTTTTCCATGGGTGCTGGGGCCTGAGCTGCAGGTTGCATGGCAACTTAACCTGCTGAGCCATCTCACTGCTTTTACCTTACACTTTTTGGTGAGTTGCTGATGACAGTTCCTTTACTACTTCTATAACCCCATGGAAATCTTCCTGACACCTATGACAGTCACTGTGAACATCTAACATAGCAAAAATTCCAATGTAGCACACTTGAAAATGTTTACTGTATCCTTCCTTTCCCTTCATCATTACTGAAACTATTAAATAACACCAGGGATCAAAGACACATTTTAAAAATTTATTTCTAATTCTTATCTATACTTTTTCTTCTCAGACCAAAACAAAAATAGCAAATAGGAACTGTCTTCAACCTAAAGTAACCTTAAATTTTAAATATTCTAGGTTTGGAAATTTATCAGACTCCCCCTACTACCTGATTCTTAGGTAGCTGTGGGATATATATATCTATAACCCTAACATTTGAAAGGTAGAGCTAGAAGTATCAAGAGTTCATGGCAGTTTCTGCTACACAAGGAGTTAAGAGACCAGTCTGGGCTACATGAGTACAGAAAAAGAAAAAAAAGAGCTGATAGGGGAAGATTTAATTCTTAGTTACATTATTTGTATTACTTACCCATAATTGTTAGTTCCTATATCTATTTTTTATATTAGAAATTGATAGATATAAAAAGTCACATCTATCCATGCCAAATATATAAGAATTGGCAAAGTTTTATTTTAAAAGGTGAGCTTTGTAGGAAATAAGCAAATAGTACTAGCTATCTATCAGAGAAATGCAGAGCAAAAGTCACTGAGGCCGTGCAAACCAGCTCAGTCACCATGGGAATCAGCATGGGGACTCCTCAAGAAACTAAAAATCATCTACCATATAACCCAACTATACTGCTCATGGGTATTCAAAGAACTCCAAGATGACACACTATAGAGACATTTGCACATCAAAATCTTTTGCAGCATTATGCACAATAGCTGGGGAGCCACACACTATGTTCAACAATAGAGGGATAAGGGAAATGTGGAGTATATTTAAAAAAAAAAAAAAAAGTAACAAAGAGATTGGAATATAGATCAGTGGATAAAGTGCTCCCCATGCAAGTGTGAGTTTGAATCCTAGAACTCATGGAAAACCAGTTGAGGTAGCAGTGTCTAATTCCAGTGTTCCTAAAGCAGAAGCAGCAGAACACCCAGAAGCTTGAAAACCAGCAGTGAACAAAGATATAACAGAGACCCTGTCTCAAGCAGGGTAGAGGTGAGGACTGACTAACAACCTTGATGATCTTGCTGTAGCACACACACACACACACACACACACACACACACACACACACACACACACACACACGTGTACACTCACATACACAAAAACATATATACAAAATCTTTTTTTATAAAGGTTAAAAATAGGAAGTGCTTTCTCAACATTAAGTATAAAAAGGTATGGTAGAACATACCTTTAATCTTAGCACTCAAAAGGCAGAACATGAACAAATATAACTGAGGTCAAGGCCAGCCTAGTCTACATAGTGAATTCCAGATTGGCCAGAGCAACACAGTGAAACATACATGCATACATCAATAAATATTATCAAGTATAATGGGATTATGTTGATACATTGTAAATAATTGTCCCATTTACTGGTTTAATAAAAATGCTGATTGGCCAAATGCAGTCAGGAAGTGTGGGTGGTGCTACCATACTAAGAAAACTCTGGGAACAGGCAGAACAGAGCAGAGACAGCAGAGATGCCAGGAGATGCAGAGGAAAGAAGTTGAAATGCTGCTCTGAGAAAAGGTACCAAGCCACATGGCTGAACAAAAATCATGGGTTAGTTTAAGGGTAAAGAGTTAGCAAGATATATGCCTGGGCCCTAGGCTGATCAGCATGAAATGAATATAAGCCTTTGTGTTTCTTTTGGGCAAAGTGGCAGTGGGGCTGTGAGCAGGTCCACACCTCTGGACTAAGCCCAAAAGTCTGGGCCAGAAAACACATAAAACAATCAAGAAATAGTGTTAACAGCTGAAGAGGTTAAGAGGTCTGGCTGTTTTTCCAGAGGATCAGGATTTGGTTCTCAGCACCCACATGGTGACTTACAACAGTCTATATAACTCAAGGTTAGTGAAATTCGACGCATTCTTCTGACCCCTATAGGCACCAGGCACATAGATGATAGACATATATACAGGTAGGCAAAGCACTCACACATATAAAAAATTTAAAACTATAAATATGTGCTATCAATAGGCAAGTGTAAAAGATAAGGTCTGTCCTGGGCATGGTAGCACAAACTTATAGTTACTCAGGAGGCTGAGGCAAGGCCCTCATTTTTTTCTTATACAGGAAGCTTGTTTGAAAATTTAAATATCAGTGAGTATTTAATAAACACCTATATGTCTATGGCATAAAAACCACATATAAAATATAAGCTTTAAACACCACCATTTTAAATAGTGTTTATTTAGGTTTTTATTAACTTTAGTTCTCAACATATATAAGCATCTCAGTAACATACAACACAATAAATGTGCAACAAAAGTCAGGCCTGGTGTCTTATGCATACAATCCCAACACTTAGGAAGCTTTAAATTCAAGGCCAACTTGCACACATAGTGACTTCTAATTCAACCTGGACTGCAGTAAAATCTGACTCCAGAACAAAAGGAAATAAATGTCCACAAAGAAATAACTCCCCAAGCAAAAGTTAAATGAGTGACAAGACCAAGTCTAGCCTTTTATGATTTTATACCATCATGAGCTCTGGTATTTTTTTCAAGTGTAGGAGAAAATATACAGACAAAAACTATAACTATAGGACAGATTCCTTATGCTCTGTAACAAGCAAGAAGAGTATGGAATCACAGTGCCCCTTAAATGCTATTTTTATTTTTAATTTCTGTTATAGTATAGAATTACCTCAAAAGTTTTTTTTTTTTTTTTTAAAAAAAAAAAAAAACTTTGCTACTTTAAAATTTAAGACAATACATTTCCTTAGAGGAATAAGATGACAGGAATATAGAGATTCAAGCTTGTAGTTTAAGCTTGTGAGGACCATGAAAAGAGGGGACAATTCCTGAATTTTACTGCACACAGAGGAGGACAGGAAAACTCTCAGCAAGAATGCTGGCTCTGTTTAGTTTCCTGCTCTGTGTGCTAAGCACATCCCCTGAAGAACAAAGTTCACACTGACCACTGCCTTTCTTTACATCCCAGCCCCTGCCAACATGAGCCTCTCACAGTGGTTCTATACAAGTATTTCACACCTGAATTTTGTAAAAGGACTCAAGAAAAATATCCTAAGCAAGTACCAATCCAGTCCTTTTAATTATTTAAAATTGCTTTATCCAGTTCTAAAAGTCATATCCTGCTAACAATCAACATCCCAGAATACTATTCAAAGGAAAACACTGTTCGGGAATATATACAAACATATGAGAGGGGCAGTTTTAAGCAAATACATTATCCTGCTCACAGACTTTTCATAATCATTGTTTTAGACCTTGGTTAGCTACTCACTACAGCAAGGCTTATAACAACAAAACCTTGGAAAAACCAAGGTGTACCATTCAAGGAATGGATCTGGAACTGCAGTTGAGAATGGATCAATTCCCTCTTCCTATCTGTCTGTAGGATTCTGATGTATCCATTTCTTTTCTTTATTCTTTTGTGGTCAGTTCTCCTATTGAATTCTTTCTAGACACACACACACACAGAAAAAAAAAAACAAAAAAACAAACAAACAAAAAAACTAGTCTTTCTAGTTTACTTTTCTTCTACCCTGCCATCTCCACCTCCATCCTTTTTCCTCCCATCATCTACCTTTCTTAAATAGGCTATTTTCCTTTTATGAATCACATGTACTCCTATTATTAGCTCTGCAACTCAAACTGAACCTACACCCATAAATTTCCAAATCTGACCCTCCCTCATGTTCTCACTGGCTAAGGCTCAGACACCTGATGCCTATCACCTCTACTTGGGTCACCCTTTGCTATTGTCTCAGGAATTGACATGTAAGTCAGGCTGCCCTGCTGACAGAATATCTATCCCTTACACTGCTGGAGCTCTGACACTGTCACCACAGGGAAGATCTAACTTTGCCTGTTCTGTCCTCTCTAGTGACTACAGGCCTAACCTGTACAGAGAAAGGCAGGCCAGATAAAGCAGTGCCACACTGCCACACTGAGAGTGTATTCAGCATTGAAGGACTGCTGTTTGTTTGCAAATTCCTCCTTTATCTCTTCAAATGTTAATCAGTTAGATTAAAAGGCTCACCTTGAGTATCTGCTTAACATGGATGAGACTCTGAGTTCTCATGATACCCCAGAACACCAATGGGGGGGCATTTTCATTTATTCCCATACTCAGCATCTCTCTCTCTGTGTCTCTATCTCTATCTCTGTCTCTCTCTCTCTCTCACACACACACACACACACACATTCACTCACACAAATAAAAAATCAAATTTGCCCATTTGGTTTATTTTTACTAATGCACTTTTATCAATTTCGGTTAACAATAAAACATAAAATTCCTAAAACTCCTAATTTTCTTCCTTGTACTGGTCTCTAAAATTTAATTTGAGGTTATCAGTCCAGTGTCCACAATACTGTAGAGGGAGACTGAAATAGGAATGAGATTTCTAGCCAGCCCATGAGGGGCAGAGGATGAGGGAGGGACACAGAGTCAAGAGTAAGGCTTTGTAGAAACTGTGGTACTTGGGACTGGTCTTGAAAGGGGTATGCTTGGGATAGTAATGAAAGCAAGGTAAAACTTGAATCTAAAAAGATCTGCAAGAAATGTAACTGGATGCAGAAACCTAGAGTTTAGGAAAGTAGTCATGGCTGAAGATAAACTTGTGAACAGCAATGTTTAGACAATGTGTACAGATTTGGAAGTTAAACCAACTAGATTATGAGAAGTGCAGTATTGGTTCTCCAATATTTAGAGGACTAAACGGAAGTGAAACCAACAGAGAAGAGCAAGTGGGAGGTGAGGCCATCCTACATGAAGGAAACTTTTAAAGTACCCGAAGACACACAGAGAACACATGCTGGAGGACAGGTAAAACCACGAGTCAAGTGGCAATATGTAAATGAGTAGAAATGAGTTAATTTAAGTTGTAAGAGCTAGTCAGTAACAGGCCTAAGCTATGGCCAATCTTTTATAATTAATAATAAGTCTCCATGTCATTACCGTGGAGCCAGTGGTCCTGATGAAAGGTCCAAACACAACGGTATGAGAAGAACAGGATGAAAATAAATTGTTCCTGAAACATTCCCAAGTGTGGCCCCAATACAGAGCCTTGGTATTGCTCTCATGTCTTCCTCACATAACTATTTCTGCACAATATTTCCATTTACTTACCCACCCCTAGTTATCTAAAAATAAGCATCTTTCACTACAAACTATTCTCTGGTTTACCTTGCTTCCTGGTATTTATTATAATTATCACATATTAATAATATTAAAAACTTCACTGTAACGTTTTTATATTTGTATACATCTTGCATGGATTATGCTTAACCTCTCAGCTTTCATTTTCTTTTTTATTAAATCTCTGTGCATCTGTGTGCACGTATGTGCGTGTATACACACTTAGCAGTCAGAACACAACATGCAGGAGGAATTAATTCTCTCTCTCCTTGCACTATGTGGATCTCAGGTATCTCACACTGTCAGGCTTGGTAGAAGGTGCCTTTATCTGATGATCTATCTTGCTAATCCTTACTTTGTTTTTGTTTTTTTTTTTTTTTTGAGATAGGTCTCTGAATGACAGTTCTGGCCGTTCTGGTAAGTAGACCATGTGGTCTCAAATACAGAGATCTACCTGCCTCTACCTCCTGAGTGTTGGGATCAAATGCATGCACTACTGGCTGCTTCCCCCTCTTCCTCCCCTTTTAAAGGCAGGGTTTTTACTGTATAGCCTGGCTGGTTTCAAACTCTCTATGACCAGCTTGGGCTTAAGGTCATAGAGATCTGCCTGCCTCTGCCTCCAAAGTATGGTATTAAAAGCAAATGCCACACCCAGTTTTTCTTTGCTTTATTAATGGCACATAACAATACTTGAAATTCTACCATTTACTTACTTGTCTATGTCCACAAAAATGTATTAGGAAATATGTTTAAAAAAAGGCTTAAACAGTTTTTAGGTTTATGACTCTCAGAATCCCTAATAACTCTTGATCATTGTGGACAAATTTCTCACACTAGAAAATTTTCAACAAATAAAAAAAAAAAGTCTAACTTTACCATTATTGGCAAATCTCCTTTCTAATGTTCTTCCATCAACATTTTCTATTACTTTGTGTTATGCTGTTTAAAACTCATCATGGGATTTTTCTCACAGAACACTGTCATATATTAATCAAACTTCAAACAAAGGTTGTGTTAGCAAAATTAAAGACTTATAGTCATGACCTCCGATTTTCATTTCATAACGAAGTCAAAGCATACTCTCCTAAAACACAGCTGGGTCTTTATCAAAGTTCTCAGGAGAAATGAGAGTTCCAGCAACCATGTAAAAAGTTGGGAACAATGAATGGTGCACACCAACAATATCCAGTGCATGAACGTACATAAAAACACACACACACATCAGTCTGTTCCAATTCCTGTCTCATAGGAAAACCAAGAGGAGAGGGTATATGACACTGACATGCCCAGATCTGGGAAATCAAGCCCTGACTCCCAGTTCTTAACAAAGTTAAGAAAGACTTCTGGTTAATTACAAGGACTTATGTAATAACATGGATTCTAATTAGTAGGCATACTTTACAAACTAGACTTTACATTCTAAAATGTACTACCTTGTTCCTGAAAACTGCTACCTGCTGAGCCTTTCCAAAGATCAAGTACAAACAAACTGCATTTTGTTTTTACAAAATCTTTGTATTTCCAGAGTGGACTAAGTCTATTATCAATCATTTTTAATAGGTTTAGAATTTGCCAATATGGTTCCATCATAGCATGTTACTGCATTAAATAAAAAGAATTACAATAATCTTCCTTTAGCATTCAGTTTGGATAGAATTAAAACATAGCTGTCATATGGTATACATTTTTGATATGCTGTAAAACATAGCAAGTACAGAGATATTTTGGAAGAGCTATTAAACCTAGAAGCATATATATATATATATATACACACACACACACACATACATACATACTCAGAGTAGATACAGAATAAAAAACAAATGTTTCTTAGTGACATCACCATTGACATATTCTGAGCACAAGTAGCTTCTGACAAATTATACATGAAGTGGAACAGGCAATATTTACTTCTGAAGGAGGATTTTCAAATATTTAGTAAGTGCCTACTGCTCTGAGTACATATCAAACATCAATAGCTCTACCATCTATAGCTAAAAAGATAGTTCATCTAGTCTTTTTTTGGTTTTTTTTGGTTTTTTTGGAGACAGAATTTCACTGTGTAGCCCAGGCTGTCCTGGAACTCGCTCTACAGACCAGGCTGGCCTCCAACTCACAGAGATCCTCTTGCCTCTGCCCCCCAAGTGCTGGTATTAACCTATGCAGATTTTATCATCTAAACAAACAATTTGGACCTGGAGAGACACCTCATCAGTAAAGAGCATTTGTTGCTTTTCCAAAGGATCCTAGTTTGTTTCTCAGCACACATATCCAGGTAATTTACACCTATAACTTTAGCTCCAGTGGATCTGATGCCCTCTCCTGGACTCCCTGAGCACCTACACAGAAGTGGCATACAGTGGGTGATGATGGCACACCTTTAGTCCTAGCATCCAGGAGGCAAGGACATGTAAATCTCTTAGTTTAAGGACAGCTTGGTCTACAGAGTATGCTCCAGAACAGCCAGAGCTACACAGAATAACCTTGGATCAAAAATAAAAACCTAAAAAGCAAAAAAATACACCACCAAAACCACCAAAATGTTCTAGCTGGGAATGGTGGTGCATGTCTATAATCCTAGCATTTAGGAGACTGAGGCAGGAGGATTACAAGTATAACACTAGCCTGAAATATCTAGTATGACCCTGTTTCAGCAACAATGAAACATGTACTGAGTTCCTACAACTTGCTGAATACTTTCCTAAATGCTAAGAATGCAACAGTACATAAATGTTTTCATAGTGAAAACTAAAGTAAATAAATAAATGGCTTAGCTTTTAGAAGATATTAACAGGCACTTAGATAATGATAAATACTATAAGGAGAAAAAGCAAGATAGGATATAAAAAGCTGGGGATGTAGGCTCAGTTGGCTGAGTATTTACCTAGCATGTATGAAGCCTTTGTTCAATTCCTAGAACCACATTAATCAGATATACTGGCACAGGCTTACTTTAATTCTAGCACTCAGGAGGTGGAAGCCTCAGAAGTTCAAGGTCATCCTTTACTACACAGTAAGCAGGAAGCTAGCCTGGGATACCTGAGAAATATGTCTCACCAAAAAGGAGGAGGGGGAAGAATTCATTTATATATAAATAGGTACTCTGTTTAATGACACAGTGGATTTTATAATACACCAAGCCTTCGTCTTTTTCGATTTCTTTTGCAGACAAGATCTTAGTATATGGCTCTTGCTGTCTTGAAACTATGTAGACCAGGCTGACCTGCTGCCTCTACTCCAGAGACTGGGATTGGATTAAAGGTGTACTTTACCGTTCCTGGTTGGCTTTTGTTTAATAATCAATAATCCCTTTATAAATATTCTATCCTAAAAAATATAGAACTTAAATTTTATGTGCTTGTTTCTTGAGGTAAGGTCTATGTTGCCTTATGTTGCTCAGGCTGAGTTCAAATGACAGCTTTCTCTTCCTCACTCCTTCTCTCTGTGTGATGTGGAGCTAGGATCTTACACCACAGACTAGGTTGACTCAAACTCATTATGGATCCTATACTACACTTAAACTTATTGCAAACCTCTGCTCCAGCCTTCCTAACAGCTGGAACTATAGCTGCATGCAATCATGACTAACCTAAACATTCAGTATTATTAATAAATCTATCTCTTCTCAAAGTACTTTGTTGAGTTAATTACATTTATCACTTATTTACTAAATTGCTCTTGTGGGATGTCTTTCTATAAACTATGAATTACCAGCTTTGTGGATAATAAAGGAACTGTTTGACCTATGACAAGCCAGCTTAGGGGCAGGCAGGAAATCTAAGCACAGATAAAGGGGAAGGAGGGCAAAGTTAAGAGATATATTGGAGCTGCCACCCAAAAGAACAAGATATAAAGAAACATAGGTAAGTCATGAGCCATGTGGCAATACACAGATTAATGAAAATGAGTTAAGTTGAAAGAGCTTGCAAGTAATGAGCCTGAGCTATAAGCTAAACTTATAAGCTTGTAATTAATATACGTCTTTGTGTGATTATTTGGGGCTAAGCAGCTGTGGAACTTCATTCAGGTCCAGATCCCAGGGCTCAGCTGGGCTGGACAGGCCAGAAACTTCTGGCTACATGTTCTAGAACAAAATATACTCTCTAAAGAATTTACACCAAGACTTTCTGGCTACATATAATGCCTTTTTATATATCACTTTCATAAAGCAGTTTTAAGGAAGAAAAAAAATGTGTTATTTTGTCTTTAAAGTGAAATCATAATTGAGCATGCTGGGCATACCTACAATCCTAGCACTTGGGAGGCTGAGGTACAAGGAAGACTACATTAAGTTCAAGTTCAATCTGGGCTTCATAGAAAGATCCTGATTCAAATTAATATATATATATATATATGTAATAAAGTGAAGCCCTACTAAATTGTGACATTTTCAAAAGTAATCCGAGAATTTTAGGTGACAGTAATTTTCAATTAAATACAAGGGGCTAGAGAGATGCCTCAGTTGTTAAAAACACTTGCTGCTCAAGAAGAGGACCTGGGTTCCATTCTTAGGACCCACACTGAGTAGCACACCTGTAACTTTAGTTCCAGGGGATTCAATGCCCTCTTATAGCCTTCACAAACACTACACCCAAGTGGTACACATATAGACAATAGCCAGATGCATAGACGTGTATATATTTATAACATATACATATATGCAAATATATAAAACATGTATATAGTTTTTTAAATGACAGAACTTCTCTGTGTAGCCCTAGCTGTCCTGAAACTCTCTCTCTCTGTAGACAAGACAGGCCTTGGACTCAGAGATCCACCCACTTCTGCATTCTGAATGCTGGGATTAAAGGTATGTATCACCACTACCCAGCTATGAAGTTTTAGTAAAAATCAAAAAAAAAAAAAAAAGACACAAACCAGGTCTGATGGTGTACACTTATAATCTCAGCTACTCTAAGGCTAAGTCAAGAAGATCACCCCAAGTTCATGGCCAGACTGAACTATAGCTGCATGAATTCAAAGCTAATTTGAGTAATTTAGTGAGACATTTTTTTTTAAAATAAAAAGTAATTTATCTCAGTAATAGAGGGCTTGCTTATCATGCTCATGATCCAGAGTTGGAGACTAGAGAGATGGCTCAGTAGGCTGAAGTATTTGCGGCACAAACCTGACTTCGTCAATTCTATATCTAGAACCCATGGAACCCATGGAAGAAAAAACAATTTCCAAATATTGTCCTCTGACTTCCACAAATGTGCCTTAATACATGGGTACCCTACCACTAACAATAATACTAAAATAAATAAAGTTAGAATATCTGGATATAAAGTCCTCAAAGTAGTAACAACAACAAGTAAGTTGATCCCCAGCACCACAAAAACAAAAAATTTAAGAAAAACACAAAAAAAACCCAAACACAAACAAAATCCTAATTAGGTTCATAAGCCACCGCACCCTAAATTCTAGATTCATATTACAGAGACTACTATAAAAAAAATTGTCATTAGCATTAGCTGTCTAGCTTTATGTCAACTTGATACAAGTTAGAGTTATCAGAAAAGAGAAAACCTAAATTAAGAAATGCCTATCCATTAAAACTGGGCTGTAAGCAAGCCCGTAGGGCATTTTCACAATTAGTGATGATGTTGAAGGGTATAGCCCATTGTTGGGTGCCGTCTCTGGACTGGAGGTCCTGGATACTATAGGAAAGCAGGCTGAGCAAGCCATATGAAACAAGCCAGTAAGCAGCCCTTCTCCATGGCCTCTGAATCAGCTCCTGCCTCCAGTTTCCTGCCCTGACTTTCTTTGATAATGAGCAATTATCCATAATCCAAATAAACCCTATCCTATCCAAGCTGCTTCAGTCACGGTATTTCATCATGGCAGTAGTAACCCTAACCAAGATAAAGATTTGACAGTATTTGGTTTTGCTTTATACATCCCTGAAAGGAGTTCATCTCAAGTTTTGTTTTTGTTCCTTTTAAAATAACTTTCAAACTAAAATGTATACATACTATTATGTTTTCTAAATTACATTTCTGTACAAAGGTCAGAAAATGATCAGCAGTTGGCTCTATCCTTCTATTGTGTGGATCTTGGGGACTGAACTCTGTCAGGGTTGGTGGCAAGCACTTTCACTCAGTAAGCTATCTGGCTAACCCTAATCTATTGTATTTTAATATCCTTTGGATTCCTGACACTTTTATTTGGATAAGAAGGCTTATAAAATGGAAACTGGGCTGGAGAGATGGCTCAGCCGTTAAAGGCTAGACTCACAACCATAAATAAAATGGAAACTGAAAAAATAAAGCTTACCTTCAGGCTGGTATGAGAACGTGGCTGACTTAATTCCTGAAATTTCCACTGTTCTGATCCTGGGGTCTCGCCACCTTTCTGAGTATCAGGTGTAAGTAATCCATCTCCAGCAGGTAGTGGGAAAATTCCTAATGATATAGGACGTTCTTTTCTATTTGACAAGAGAGAAAAATTAATATTCATTTTAGCTTTTTATTTGTCCTGAGTGTAAGTTAGATGCCTACACTGTGATTAGACCTGTAAGCCCGGCTACTTGGAGATGAAGCAGAAGGATCACAAGGTCAGGGTCTACCTGGGTCACAGAAAGCTTAGTCTCATTAGTTTGCAGTGAGCTCTCTTAAATACTGTATATACTTATAAATAAAAATATACCAAAGAGAAGGACAGCCTAAAAGTTTACATTAGTCCCAGAAATTAAGAAAAGTTGATAAACTGTTTAGATCATGTTTTTTGTTTGGCTGATTTGAGATTGTTTAGAGACAAGGTCTAAGCACTTAGCCAGTCTAACCTAGTACTGGAGATCCTCCTGTCTCAGCCTGCAGGCATACATCAGCACACCTGCCTCTGACAGGAAGTTGGTGGTCATCTATCCTGGTGACCATGGCAAAGAGCTACTGAGTTCTAATTGTATGTGGGTTAGTAGTCATGAGGAGCAGGCAAAGGCAACTCCCCAGTCCCTATTCCTAGTCTCCCTGTTCCTCAAGCTACAGTCACCGGGTGCTTTTTCAGTAGGCTTTTTCTTTCTATAGGAAAATGAATATACTCTGAAACAGAGATACTATTCAATAGTAAAAATTCAAAAGTTTTTTTAAAATGAAAGTTCTAGCTTTCTACAAATCATGCTATATTAGTTCATTTAGTCAAAGTACAGAAGAAAACCACTGATAGGAAAAAAGAATGGACAATAACCCTGTCTCAAAAAAAAACCAAAAACAAAAACAAGACAACAACAAAAACAGGGCTGGAGGGAGAGATAACTCAGTGGATGAAGACAACTGCCACCAAGCCTGCCAGCCTGAGTGCAATCTCTAGGACCCACAGTAGCAAGAGAGAATAACTCCTACAGGTTGCTCTCCGACCTCCACATATAGATAGATAGATAGATAGATAGATAGATAGATAAATGTCATTTTAAAGCAAAGCAAACACTAGTCAGATATTGTATTAGTCAAAGACAAAAAGAAAAATGTTTATTTTTTCCTAATGGATAATATAGCACATATTACATGTTTGTATTTCCAGACAACATAACTTGTTTCTTGAGACTATCTCTTACTTTAAACTACAACATTTCAGTTTCTTTGTTCTTAAATACTAACCTTCTTTTTTCTCATTAAATGACAGCAAGTTTTTGTTTTTCTTTAACTTGAAAAAAGTGAAACGTTACCAACCTAATGTCTATTCCCAATTTTGTTAAACATATTTGGAGAACAGAAATTCCCAAACTATCCTTTGACTTTATTTTCTACTGAACCTTCATTCACACCTTAAGTAAAAAGTGGATGGGGACTAAATCAGTGTGTGTTTAATATAAGCTATGAAGATAGCACAGATTTCATGAGAATCCATCACATAGACTCTAATAAAAATCAAAGTACTAGCCAAACATTAGAATTAACTTCCCATAAGCTCCTTTTCACACATATGGAATACTGAACACATTTTTAAGCTGCTGAAGAAAAGAGTCTTCTTTGAATCCATTTTACTTTCCTATTCCATCTATATAATCTAAAATACAAACAAAATTCTCCACTTTCCATTTTGCTTTTATTAGTTTTTCAGAGAAATAGATTTCTAGGAAGGGAACTTTCAGCAATCTGTCAAATAGGTCAAAGATGTCATGGGTTTTTCTGCTCCAACTCAGAATATTATCACATGCTCCTCTCTATCTATCAGTTAGATAACTGATGAGGGAAGTCATGTAGTATCCTATTCTCAAAAAAAAAAAAAAAAAAAAAACTCTTACAAGGCAAACTCTAGTGTTGAACTTTGTTAATGTGCATGTTTGGTACTGTATGTATTAAACCCTTCCATAAAAGTCAAAAAAAAGTTAACCAAAGAATGAAGAACTTGTAGAAAAATACCAAGTGGCAGATTTAAATTCCTAAACCGAAACACTTGCTACCACTGTCTATTTTCCTCCCAACAGAAGAAAAACTGTCAAGTTCAGAATCTTTGTTCTCTAGCTAGTAGCTTTAGTTCCATATATTGATCTTTAAGTTGGTTAAACATTAGTAGCTTCTATATATTTCTGATTTTGAAAATATTTATTTCAAATAGCCTCTTGGCTATTCTCACAACAAAAACAACTAACTAGTAAGATCCACCTTACACATAAAGGACAAGACAAAAAGATCACACAACTCACGATGTGGCAGGTACTGAGCCAGATAACTGACTTACATTACTTGATCTGAAAACCAGGAAACTGGCACTGCTTTCTCAGATCTCAGAGAAGAAAAAATCATGTTCTAAGACTTTATGTAATAGTAACTGGCAAGACTGAGATTAAAACCAGTTCTATTAAAAATGTGAGATACACAAATGATTGTGAAGTTGACTTACTTATATAATGGGCCATGTATCTTGCAACTGTAATGAAGTAAAAAATAACAGCTCACTTGATTTTTGAATCAAGCCACTGAAGTAAACACTTAAGAGGAGGAAATGAGAAATAAAACAAAGGCCCAAGGGCTGCATACATGGGACAGTGCATGTCCAAGTTTAACTTTGTGGCAATGCCTTCTCCAACAGAACCTAAGCCTAAGACAGCCCCTTAATATTACCCAGGTATTAATATTGTAATATCAATTAATAGTTTTGAGCCTATGGATTAATTTCCTTATTTCCTAAGTATACATAGACTCATACACAACTTTCGTGTACTAATATGTACAGAATAGTCAGATTGTTCCTCACTTTTATATACCAGGAAAGAGTCTAGCAGGAAACAGTAATCCCAGCACTGAGAGGAAACTGTTCCTGTATGGTTCAGGGCCAGCTGAGCCTACATGACCTGTCTCGAAACAAATAAGGAAAGAAAATAAATAATCAAGTAGTTTTAGACCTTATAAGAAATCTAATATCTAAGTGTTAAAACTAAATGTGAGCTGCCCTATGTATAAAAAGAACCTCATGGAAGGAAGTACTTCCACTCTTCTTGCCTGAACCTGAATTAGGGTTTAGGTATTTTTATAATCCCTTAAACACTAAGGAGTTATAGTCTATAAATTTAAAACCATGTGCACAACAGAAATCTGAACAAATCAGATACTCTGAGCTTATGAGCTAGAAAACAAGAAAGCAAACCCATAAACATTGAAGACGAGGAAAGTGGCTCACTCAAGATGCAAGTAGAATGAACAAGAGTAAAGCTACCCAGGCTGTGACCACCCCCACAAGCAGGCATGGGCATTTGTTACCCAGGAGTACAAAGAAAAGAAAGGGCGACATCTGAGCAAACAATAGTGAATAGGCTTTGTAAAGCTCCAGCTCTCTACTTTGATGTGCAAATAACAAGAGAGACGAAAAAGGCATTCTATTTTTGTCTTAAGAATTTAGATTTGGTTTTAGTTTAAAATATATTTTATGATAGCAGGAAAATATCAGTTTCCATAAGCTGTTATTAAAAATTATAAAACTGAACAAACCTTTCATCAGGCAAAGGATAACTCAAGCAAAATAAGCCTATATTTTGTGGCCAACCATTTGTCAAACCACAATAAAAACTATTTGTCTCTCAATGCTCAGAAGCTAAATCCAGAGCTATACAAACTTGGACCTTGTACTCAGCTCTTGCTCTTCCTTACAACATTCAGACCACACTGATCTTGTATTTGTGTACAAGTACAACAGAAAATCCCTTTCTTTGGTCTATAATTTCCAAACACAAAGCAGGATTTCATTTAGTAACCTATAAAATAAGAATAGACATCCTAGCTTGAGGCCTGTTTGCATTGTCTGAATCTGCAACAGAAATGGTTACAAAGCAGACCCACAGGGCTAAGAATTAAAAAAAAAAAAAAAACACCGCCCAGCGAAACAGGAGCTTCCAAAAGAGACTGGAGTACCTGAGTATCCTTGGTAGGTTCTGCGTCAGCGCTGGCACACCGGTAGAAATAGAAAAGTGCACAAGCAGCAAAACAGAGAGAGACACTAAGATAGCCGAATTAATGACCACCGCCCCGCCAACAAAGCCAAACACAAACAGCAGCATGCATCCAGGATTCATGGCGCTGTGCTGGCATGGTGAAACGTCCGAACCAGGAGGCCTATACGGGGGCCAAATGGGTATCTTTGTAGTGAGGATCTGTCATTCAGCTGCTGCCACAAAAACAATGCCATCAGCAGCAGCTTTCCACTCCATCCTGCAGCAGCGCCCAAGTGATGACGTCATTCCGCTCCCCCCCACCTCATAACCATAGAGCCGCTGCTGCTAGCATTTATGCAGCAACCCTGAGAACAGCCAGCCTATTAACTATGTTCCTCTCCACTAAGAGTCTTGGCTTAGCTCATTGGCTACAATACCAAGAGATCTACATAATTTATTCACACTCCTACATCAAACAGATGGCTGGCTAATCCTTCAAGCATGCCTCTCTGCAACAAAAAGGACCAATTATATGGGAGAAATGAAAAAATTTCGGCATACCCATGAACTGGAAAATTTCAAATCTACTCTGATTTCCCATCAAGTATCACAAAATCCTACAATATGTTGCTTATAATTTAAAGGCATGAACCTAACATTTTTAATGGTATTTCTACTTCTGCATGTTATTTTTTTCCCCTTTGCACACCAACAATAGCAGAGTTTTTGTTGTTTTGTTTTGGTTTGTTTGTTTGCTTTTTGAGCAAACTAACTACTGTTTCCAGATTTAAGAACAGGAAAAACAAAAACAAAAGATAAATTCTGATTTCACATTTTCTCAGGCAAAAATATATAACAAAGCTTACCTAATTCTACTATGAGCCGTAGCCTCTAGTTGATCACTCCCTGAGAGCTGATGAAGTTTGGTTCTTTCTAAGTGTTCCATATAATTATGGATCATCTATTTTAAGAAAGAAAAAAATAGATACAAAATTTTAGACTATCACCTAAAATAAGACACAGAATTATAACAAAGAAAACATTTTAGCACAACTTTCTTATTAATAAGATTTAGCAATTTCATGTAAAGGGGTATTAAGGAATGGAAGAATTGTAATGGCAAAGGAATATGCAAATGCTCACATTTAAGATGATAAAATCAGTAAATATGGCTAATATCTTTCTTTGCATTGCAAAATGGTTTTATATAATATGTGATGTTATTAAATAAGATAATATTGGCATAAATAATACAAATTAGTACACAGACATTGGTAGGAGGTTAGAAGAGACTGCTAGTTAAAAGCAACAGCATTTGAGAAACCTATTCACTTATAAAGGGAAACAAATTAATGTTAAACATGAGAAAAAACTCTGTATGTTCATCTTTCCACACTAAAAGAAATTTCAGAGTAAAAATAAATTTCAATTTAATTTAATGGCAGTATTTTTAATTAGTTCTATAGATTTACAGTTGAAAAAAAAATTTAAAGTACTTTTTCCTGTGCTAACTTACTAACATCAATATTATCATCTATGATAATAGTAACAAATCAATAGAAATAAAAATACAAGAATACTTTGATTCTGAGTCAGACAGGAGCCATACAGCAAAAAAGTTTACTATGTATGTGAGTTCTATGCCCAGGACTCAAATGGTAGAAAGAAATGACTCTCACAAGTTTACAAGCTGTCCTCTTACTTCTCCCCCACACTCACACACTCACACAGAAAAGTAATTTTTAAAAATACTTTTAAAGAACACTAGCTCTGAAGCTGAAGAGGTTGAGTGACCTCCATGGGAACTCACAGACACATGGTATGTATACATATATACACATACCAAAAAAAAAAAAAAAAAAGAGGCTAGTCTAAATGAGAAATGTTAACAGTGAAGAAATATGAATATAGAACCACAAGGCTATTTACATATTTTATTTTAAGTGTATAAATTTTCTCTTCCATACCATTTTTTATAAAATTTTTAGTTTTATCAGCAAGTCAGAAATAAAGAGCTGCTTTTTTTCCCTTAAAAACTTTATTTATTTTTATTTGCCTTGGTGTTTGCCTGGAGCTGGGAATTGGAACTACAGACAGTTGTGCACCGCCACGTGGGCGCTGCAAATGAACCCTGGTCCTCTGGAAGAGCAGTCAGTGCTCCCAACCACTGTGCCATCTCTCCAGCCCCAAGAGCTGCTTTCTTGTATCAAAAAGAAACTTCAAGAAAAAAATTAAACTGAACTAATAGCAAAATTAATGTTAAGCCTAAGATAAGTAAATTGACAAAAAGGTTTTAGAAAGCCTTGGTTGAGTTCTTACACCAGACAGTAATCATAGAGATAATTCATTCAAATGAGAGAATGTAAAGAAAACAGAATTGCTTCTATAGTAATTATTCAATAAGGTATAAGTGAAACAAAAATAAAACTAATTTTACATCCAAATAGCTTATTATAAATTGACTACTACCTTAAATATTTAAAATCAAAAATACCCTTGAAATCTTCAAATGACTGATTCCAGGGATGATACCCTAGCATTCCAAAATGGTCCAAGGTGAAAATATAGATAAAACTAAAGTTGCCCCTCCCTGGCCATAGGAACAACACAACAGCAGCTATCATAGTGAACGCCAACCATTTTTAATGTAATCCTCACACTGTTGCAATTTTACAGATAAACCCAGGAATACGCTAAAATAACTTGCTTACATTAACTATCTGGCTAATGAACTGTTTTCTGTCATCAGCTTTAAAGCCAGGACTCCAATATGTTTGATGCAGCTACTTGAGTAATTACCCACTGCAGCAACCAGGCTACTCTGCCCTTTAGTTAACTCTCCAGGCCAGCAAGGAGCTCATTGTCCTTTCTTCCTCACACCCACAAGAAAATCCCACGCCCTAAGGCATTTCCGTATATTTAAGCTATAAGCTATCTCACAAACCGAAGGGGAAAAAAACCACACTGTACATAAACCTTTAATAACTATTCACAATATTTAAAGGGGGGAGAATGGTGGGAATAGGGGGAGGGCCAGAATTTCATATAAAGAAGAAAGAGTGGACTAGGGCACTTTTTAGACAAGGTACAATTGAGTCTCCCAGTTTTAGCCCTCTTTCACCTCAGATAAACCAACAATTTTCTCAGTATACAAATCATTTGCATAGCTAGAGGAAACTTCTGTACCAGCTGGAGTCAACAAGAAGACAGCCATATTGTCTAACTGTCCTTCACCAAGATATCATGACAGCAAAGGCAGACTCAGCACTGACAAAACCAAAAAAACAAAGCAATGGTGACAGTTTCCAGAGCATGATTGTTTTAATTTTGATCACCTTTAATCTTTCTACATGCAGTCCTCAAGCTATTATCTTAAAAGCAATAAGATGCTGTGAGATAGAGGCTCAGAAAGGCATGTACAGCATTCAGCCTATGTAACCTACAAATCAAGTCAGGTGTAGTAGTATACATATATGTGTATGTGTGTGCGTATATGTGTGTGTACATATATATGTGTAATGCTGGCAGAGTAATGAGTAGTTTAAAGGTCCATCCCCAGCTACACAGCAAATTTGAGGCCAGTGAACTATGTGACACCCTGTCTTAAAACAACAACAATGGCTCAGTGGTTAAGAGCACTAGTCGCTTCTTCCAGAAGACCTGAGTTTGGTTCCTAGCACCCACATGGCACATCACAGCCTTCAGTTCCATTAAGTTTTATGATAAAGGATTTTGTTGAATAGCTAGACTGACCTAGAACTCACTACAATAGGTTAGTTCCTCAACCTCTGAAAAATTGCTAAGGTAGCTTATAGGCATAGGCTACCACATGTAGCAAAGTGTGCTATGAATAATGTAAGGACATCATTATTCTGTAAAGATTTGTCATTGGTACTGGTTTAATATAATGCTGACTGGCCAGGAGCCATTTTAGGTTATAGTGGCCAGACTCACATTTCAAAGCAGCCTTATCTATGTACATGAGTCTGCTTTGAGGCAAATAAGGGTCTATCAGGGAAGAAGATAGAAGCTCTTGTAACTGAAGGAGGGGATCCTATAAAAGAGCTGCTAGTCAGAAAGAGAAAGTTGCTTTCTTTCTCTGGAAAGATGACTGGACACACCCAGATCTCTGACTTGATAATTAAGTCTCATTTTATATTTATATTTATATTTTATATTTATATTTATATTTGTTCTTTCAAGAATGTATATGTTTAAGAAGAATATAAATAATTTAATACACTTTAATACTATGTCACAATTTAATAATTTCTATTTATTTATTTATTTATTTATTTATTTATTTGCCTTGGTGTTTGCCTGGAACTGGAACTACAGACAGTTGTCAGCTGCCATGTGGGTGCTGGGAATTGAACTCAGGACCTCTGGAAGAGCAGACGGTGCTCTTAACCACTGAGCCATCTCTCCAGCAATAATTTCTAACTACTATAAAAAGCATCACTAATGGGCTGGAGAGATGGCTCAGCGATTAAGAGCACTGACTGTTCTTCCGGAGGACCTGAGTTCAATTCCCAGCATCCACATGGCAGCTAACAACTGTCTGTAATTCCAAGATCTGACACCCTTACACAGTTATACATGCAGGCAAAATACCAATTCACATAAAATAAGATAAATTTTTTTTAAAAAAAAACACTTATTACAATTAATTACTTATAGCAGTTAAACATACTTCTCCAAATATATTTTAAGTAATAATTATTAACAAGCAATACAAGTAAATACTATATACAAGACCTTACTAAAATAGTGTAAAAAGCATCAACTATAGCTTTTAAAACTAAGTTTTTAAAAATGCCCTTACTGTCTAGTAAATGATATATTATTAAAGCACATCTTTGTTTTGTTTTCTAGTTTTTAAGACATCGTTTCTCCATGTGGTCGTGGCTGTCTTCTAACTCAGAGACCCAACTGCCTCCACCCCAAGTGCTGAAGTTAAAGTGTGAACCACAAAACTAGCTACCAGGAGTATTTTTTAAAAGAATATGTTAAAAATTATTTTTATTTTGCAGGTATGTCTGTGTGATGTCATTGGATCCCCTTAAACAGAAGTTATAGAAAGTTGCAAGCTGCCATGTGGGTGCTGGGAATTGAACCCAGGTCCTCTGGAAGAGCAACAGGGTTCTTTCCACTAAGCTACTTCTCTGGCCCCAAAACATATTTTGTTGTTGTTGTTTAATATACCTTAAAAAACTATTACATAAGCTACTCCTGCTTTCCCAGGGCTCTATGATTCTTTGTGGTCAATCTTTTTCTTCTACTACTGAATATCAATTCTGTTGACAGTTTGTGTTCCAGGTAGTAATACTTTATCCCAATCCTATAAGTGGGGAAGAAATTCTGCATTATTCAAAAGCAAGTGAAATTGAGTATAATGTGATTTTATGGTGCTTAAAGGTTGCAACACTGGTCCCTACCATAAGCAGGATAGGTTACACAAGCAATGGAAAATAAATAAAATAAAAACAGTAACTGCAGACTCCAAACAGGGCTGTGGGAATATCTCAATAGTGTTGTTTTGCATGAGCAAGGCATTAGGCTCAAGCACCACCACCTAAATAAACAGATAAAAACTAAAACAAACCAGGCAGTGGTGGCACACATCTTTAATTCCAGGACTCAGAGAAGCAGAGGCAGTAGCCAGCCTCTGCTGAGTTCAAGGCCAGCCTGGTCTACAGAACAAGTTCCAGGACAACCAGGGGTTGGGAGGGTGGGGTGGGATTGAATGACAATGAAAAACTAACAAAGCAAAATACAAACAAACAAACTAGAATCAGTATAACATAAGACAACATTAGTTAGGGAAATGGACAGGAGTGGTGGCACACACCTTTAATCCCAGCATTGGAGGCAGGGGCAGGTACTTGGTGAGTTCAAGTTCAGCCTGGTTCACATAGTGTATTCCAGGCAAGTCAAGAATACAGAAAGGAGACAAGAGGGTTGGGGAAGACAAGGAAAGAAAAGAGGAGAGGGTTATAAAATTTGTTTAGGTATGCAAATACCAGACTGAAACACACAGAAACAATCACCACATTGACAAGACAGAAATAAATACAATATTTTAAAGATTGACAGACTCTTAAAAACAAGGGTAACAAGGGGACTATGCACTGAAAATATGTAATCTAAAATATTAAAGGAAGCTCACATCTTTAATCCTAGCACTTGAGAGACAGAGGTAAGAGAATCTCAAGTTTGAGGCCAGCCTGGTCTACAGAAATGAGTTCTGTCTCGAAACCAAATAACAAAACAAAAATACCAAAGGAGGCTGGCTCAGTTGTTAAAAACTCTGGCTGTTTTTCCAGGTGACCTAGGTTCAGTTACTATCATCCACATAGTAGCTAACAACCACCCAGTTCCAGAGGATCTGATGCCCTCTTCTGGCCTCTGATAGCACCACACTTATACAATATACAGACAAGTAGGCAGGACACTCATATACATAAAATAGAAAATAAAAATCTAAAAAATTAATATATAAAAACTCAAAAAAAATCTAAGATGCCGAAAATTAGAATCTATTTAAACACATTTTAATGTGTTATAAATTTGATATAAATACTTTACAACTAGATTATATAAATTTAGACATCTATACCAATATTTTATCAATGCAGCATTTTCCAAACTGGCAGCAAATCAATTCTTTCAGCATCAGTAAACATTTTACTGCATGCACAAAGGTTTTGCTAACCAACCAAGGAACTCTCTTAAATAACTAAATTATTCTGTAGCATATAAATTTCCTATATGAAAATTTAATTCTGGATTTAAAAAGAATAAAAGTTAACTTTGGTAAATGCCACATGACATCTAGTAATTTTTTTTGGAGATAATGCCTATGAATTATTCTAATTTTCAAAGGAAAATTTAGACATATAAGGTCCATTTCTGTGCTCCAGTATTAGTAAAGTGAGAACACCCAACACTCACCTCAGTATGTCTCTGATGTAGTGCATTATATTCCTTCTTCAGTTCTGCTTCTCTTTCTTCAAGTCTGCTAACTGCAATCAAGATACATACACTTAATCAAAACAAATACAAGAAATTTACTTTTAAAAGTCTATCTTTAAAATGTTGTGTCATCCAAAACCTTAGCAACAGAATGTGAAATCCTGCAGAAAGTGATCTCATTTTATCATCCTCAAAAACCATCTTCAGAGAAGACTAAAATACCAGATTGGTTCTAACATCTATGTATATATCAGATCATCCATCTATAACTTTTTATACACTAGAGAATTAAAAAAGAATATCACACAAATCTCCGCCTTGTGTCAGACCCCAGATGGTTGATTTCAACCATTTTCAGGTATCATCAAGCTCTTTGTTCAGTATTAGCAGGATGACACCTCACTTTAAGTAGTCTCTGTAAGTCTTCTTTATTTCAGGGACTCATCTTCTTTTATTTAGCTCCCTCTGCTGGTGAATTTTGTTAAGTTCACTGATGTGGAACAGGTTCACAAAATGCTTTACATATTAAAAACAAAAAGAGAAAAGTTTAGATTCTGAGACACAAAATATTAAAATAGGATTTTAACGGATACTGGTAACAAATAGAAGTGATTCAGAGCAGAGAAGTTCCAGGGAGCCCATGAAGAAATGAACAAGCTGGGTTGACCTTTAGTGAGCAAGTTCCAGATACATTGCTGCTACTGTAACCATGAGTTACAAGGCAGAGGCAGACTGGGCAACTGAAGAAGCCCACCAGGGCCAAAGGCAGCAGAACAGTTACAGAACTAGTATCATGTGACACTCATTTAAGTCTGCTGGAAAGCGATGGTTAATTGGAGACATTCTCTTGTGTAAGGGTCCAACAAAGAGCTGAAAACATAAGAGGCTCTGATAACGTTCAGCTTGTGCCTGAGAGGTGTAGGAACCACTATCAATTCTACTTCAAAAGCATATATACATTTTATATGCTGCGTGCTTACATGTGAAGCACCAAAGAAAACAATAATGTGCTGCCCAGTTTTGGGTTTGTATACATTTGCCTACCAGAATTTGTTGAACTGTCTTAGAAATGCATCATTATTTAGAAAAACTCCAATTCTTTCTGTTGTAATTTTTTCATAACTCAAGCCCGTATGTCTCTAGCTCACTAAATTTATATCATGTTCCACAGTACTTGTGGAGTGCACCTCCTTCCAACATGCAGGTAATGAGCACATCTTCTATTCATTCTGTGCTATGGCCCAATAAGTCATTAATAATATAGGTGCATTAGGATAACACGGGGGATGTTGAAACCTGATAATTTGTGGTGCTACTCATTTTTTTTAAGATTTTTTAAAAATTATGTATACAGTATTCTGTCTGCACACCAGAAGAGGGCACCAGAATGAAATATTCTAGATGGTTGTGAGTCATCATGTGGTAGCTGGGAAGTGAACTCAGGACTTCTGGAATAGCAGTCAATGCTCTTAACCTCTGAGCCATCTCTCCAACCTCTGGTGCTGCTCATTTAAAAACAAAACAAATGGGATGGAGAGATGACTCAGAGGTTAGGAGCACCTGGTGGGTCTTCCAGAGGTCCTGAGTTCAATTTCCAGTAACCACATAGTGGCTCACAACTATCTTTAATGAAATCTGGTGCCCTCTTCTGGGGTGCAGGAATATATGCAAACAGAGCACTGTATATGTAAATAAATAATCTTTACAAAATAAAATAAAAACAAATCCCAGAAAATCCACCCAAATTGTGTATGTTTAGTAATAATTTCAAAGTAAGTATTTTTGAAGGATTAATAAGAAAAAAGTATAAGGGAATTTATTTGATGGAGGCTACTCAGCATTTAAAAGCACTTGTTAGTCTTGTAGAGGATCCAGGTTCAGTTTCTAGTACCCACACTTGGCACTAAGTCCAGCTCCAGGGGATCTGATGCTCCATGGCCTTCAAAGGAACTTGCATGCTTGGAATGAACTCAGGAGCTCACGCACACAAACGTATACAAATAAATAAAATTAAACCTTTTTTCTAAAAGTGTTAAAACCCAGCACTCAGGAGGCAGAGGCAGGCGGATCTCTGCAAGCTCTGAGACCAGCCCGGTCTACAGAGTGAGTTCCAGGACAGACTCCAGAGCTACACAGAGAAACCCTGTCTCATGAAAAAAAAAAAAAAAAAAGGCGGGGGGAGGGGTATTAAACATTGCCTATAACTAAGCTTATTTAAAAGTTAAGAAAATCCCAAGACTACCAGATAAAACATGTGTCAACGCATATTTTCTTCTGTATTTTTTACTACACTTATTATCTTCTGTGTGTAGTGGGAGGGAGGGCATGAATGCCACACCAGTGTATGGAGGTCAGAGGGCAACCTGCTGCAATTGGCTCTCTCCTTCCACCATGTGGGTTCTGTGGAACTGAACTCAACTCAGGCTTGGTAAGCAAGTGCCTTTACCAACTAAGCCACCCACCAGCCTTGTTAGTCAATATTTTCTAGATAATGTGCAATTTAAAAAAATGAGAGATAGATATAAGGCTAAAATAAAAACCAAATATTTATAAACTTGAATTTCAAATGTATTCAAGAGTAGAGCCCCGGGGGCTGGAGAGATGGCTCAGCGGTTAAGAGCACCCTCTGCTCTTCCAGAGGACCCGGGTTCGATTCCCAGCACCCACATGGCAGCTAACAACTGTCTGTAGTTCCAGTTCCAGGCAAACACCAAGGCAAATAAATAAAGTTTTTTTTTTTTTTTTAAAAAAAAAAAAAAAAGAGTAGAGCCCCATTATTTTGTCAACCCACTTGAAATAAATTCAAAAAATTTATATCAACACCACAATGACATACTGCTTAAAGTGTATCATGGACTGTCCTGAGAACTGGACATAAACTGATTTTATTCTCATATTATAGCAGAAGCATCAAGTTAGAGAGAATACTAATAGCAATACAGCTAACTTACTAAAGGTCACAAAGGTGATTCTTTCCTAATGGAAGGGTCTGGGTACCATGCTATACTGCCTCTCAAGAAATGCTACTTTTAGACAGGTATGTTAGACCACACCTAGAATCCCAGCATTTGGGAAGTGAGGCAGGACATGTATTGTGAGTTTGACATCAGTAATTCCAGGCCAACCAGTCTCCAAAAAGCAAAAGAGGAAATCTCCTTTTAATCTATTTTGTATGATGGAACCTACTTTTAAGATTTCTCTCAGGGTGGAGCTAGAGAAATGGCTCAGTGGTTAAGAGCAATCACTGCTCTTGTAAAGGACCCAAGTTCAGTCCCCAGCGCCCACATAGTGGCTCACAACCTGTAAGTTTGTGAGTCAAACCCGACTGGAGTTCCTGGGAATCCAACACCCTCTCCTTGCCTTCACAGACACCAGTCACATACATAGTACATAGACTCAAAATGCAGGCAAGACATTCATAAAAAGAAAATAATTTGGAGATGTTTTCACTGAGAAGGGATGAGAATTAAACAAAGTCTCCCTTGTTCTTAGGGGATAACTCAGTCTCAGACACTTAAGAAAGCATTAAACTTGCCAAGTGAAAATGCATACCCAGCTTTACCAATCATCGGGGAGACTGTCCTTGTTTGGATATGCTTTGTCCTCCCAAGGGTTTGTGTGTTACAGGTGTGGTCCCCATGGTGGCAATGTTAGGAGATAATAGGAAGCCTGTGAGAGGCAAGGATTGGTGAGATCTCTAGGTGACTGGAAAAGCTGTCCTTAGAAGGGATTAAAGTAGCTCTCATCAAATTTCTGAATTCTCATAAAAGCAAGTTGTTAGAACAAAGAACCTGACCCCTCATTGCTCTCTGGCTTACTGTTTGGAGAAGCCAGCACCATGATGCCATCCGTCACTAGTCTATGCCAGAGGCCAAAGCCCTAAATGTTATGTCTTCCACTTTGGACCTCTAGACTATAAACTAAATAAATCTTTATAAAGTTGGTCTGTTTCAGTAATGAGAACCCACTAATAGATGTACTAGGATGAATAATCAACATACTATGTAGATCAGATTGGTTAAAACAAGAAATGTAAGACACCAAATGCTTGTTAAAAATGACAACAAACAAGGTAGAAGTATAATGCTACATTCAGTTTCAAAACAAGCTGATCCCAGTGGTACACAATTTTAATCCCAGCACTTGGAAGGCAGAGACAGGTGGATCTCTGTAAGTTTGAGGACAACCTGGTCTACAAAGTGAGTTCCAGGACAGAGAAACTGTGTCTCAAAAAATAAAAAAAAATCAATCTGTAAACAGTTTAGTAAGAATTCAAAGTTGAATATTTTTCCAACTCTCCGACAAAATATTTCATTGTAAAAAAAATATAGATGTATCCATCACTATAATTTGGATTAAAAATGTACCTTAAAGAATTGTGTAGTATAGCTCTTTGAGAAGTAACTGATCAGATCCACGTACAAAGACCCCACCTTGGTCCAGTCAAAGCAATGAAGCCAGTCAAGCTGGACTTGAATCTCTGAAAGAATAATACAGACCTTTCCTCCACTGAATTGTTTTCATTGGGTATTTTTGTCACAGTGATGAACAGCCAGAGGCATTAAAAATGTTGTTCACTCATCCAAAGCTGAAAAGAACCTACTTGTCAACCCATAACCACGTGGAAGAAATATTCACATACAAGGATACTATATAAAAATAAATAATTTTCAAATTCATCGTGGACAAATGATACAAATGTGATAGCAAAAAAAAAGAAGCAGAAATTTAAAAATACAAAAATAACACAAAGTGTTAAAAAAAAAATTACAGTGGTTACCTCTGAGATGGATTTAGTTTCCTATTTATTAACCATTCTACTCCAGTTCAAACACTGTGTGTATCTATTCATCTAGAACTCCCTGCTGTGAACTATGCTCTAGTAAATATTCGTCGCTGTAATTATTGGTTTAATAAAGCACTAATTGGCCAGAAGCTAGGCAGACAGAAAGTATAGGCAGGAAACCAGACAAGGAGATTTCTGGGAAGAGAAAGAACAGGGGAGATGCCAGTCAGACACAGAGGAAGTAAGATAAGAACGCTGCACTGAGGAAAAGGTGCCAAGCCACAGGGCTAAACATGGATAAGAATCATGTCTTAGTTTAAGAGTTAGCAAGTAATAAGCCTGAGCCATAGGCCAAACAGTTAATAATTGATAGACGCCTTAGTGTGATTATTTAGGACTAAATGGCTGCAGTACTGGCCAGGCAAGACAAGGAAATTTCTGACTACAATATTCATTTAGTATTTAGTTTGAATATTCACTTAGTATGTCTTCTAGCAACTGCTGTACATATAGCACAAGTTTTGAATAGACTACATGAAACAACAATATGTACTGTTCCAACTGTAGAATTTACAGGAGAATGCAACCGTGCTACCATAGTGGAGAATTATTAGGGGGAAAAATGAAAGGGAAGAAAAGATGAATATGCAAGGATAAATCAGAATTGTTCTTTTGAAGATTATGTTGGTGATTCCACTGGAGAAGTATAATATATATATATATCCTTTGATACAGTAGTATTCTTTTATACCCAGATATACTTTGAAACAATGCCCAAAGGCCAAAAAGTGGATAACCTATAAAAATGTTTAGCAATGTTAACTGGCGTTACCCAATGTCATTAGGAAGTTATGAAATGAAAATCATATGATAGAACATAATGCTTTACAATCTTATTGTCATATGACTCGGTAAATTAACCTCTCTGGGTTTATTTCATTGTTTAGTAATAGTTCATATTAAAATTAAGTGAGTTAATATTAGCAAAGGACAAAGAATAATGCTAGCATAAATATATTTTCCAAACAAAATACAGTAATTAAAGGTGCTTCTTTAAAAGGAATGCATTCTATCTGTAAATATCAATATATGATTGTGCCTACCAGGAAACAAACAGGTGATGAAAATGTATCAGAATAAAAAGTACAAAACTAGGCCAAGGGACTGGAGAGATGGCTCAGCAATTAAGAGCACTGACTGTTCTTCCGGAGGATCTGAGTTTGATTCCCAGCATCCACATGGCAGCTAACAACTGCCTGTAATTCCAAGATCTGACACCTTTACACAGTTATACATGCAGGCAAAACACCAATTCACATAAAATAAAAATAAATATTAAAAAAAAAAGTAGGCCAAGCTAGGCAGTGGTGACTGGCATGCCTTTGATACCAGCACTTGGGAGGCAAAGACAGGTGGATCTCTAGGTTCAAGGCCAGCCTGGTCTAGAGTTAGTTCCAAGGCACCCAGGGCTACACAGAGAAATGCTGTCTCAAAAAACCAAGATAAGTAAATAAAATAAGTAGATAAAAAATAAAATCTATAACTAGGCATGATGGTACACGTCTTTAATTTCAGTACATAGAAGGCAGAGGCAGGTGGATCTCCATGTGAGGTCAGATTGGTCTATGTAGTGGAGTTCCAGGCTAGCCAGGGCTACACAGTGAGACCCTGTCAATAAATAAATTAATTAATAACAATATAAACAGTAACATGTTTACAAAACCAAAACAACTGTCTTCCAAAGCAGCTCTTTGCTATAATCTTAGTCAAACAAAAGTCCTGCAGCCACCACCCACACCCACTCTTCTTTTCTTCCTCCCCTATTTGTCCCTCCCTTCCTCTCTCCCTCCTTCCACACCAAAATTCCAACTGTTTTCCCAAACTGCAATATCTCCCACAAGCTCATAAACTGAACACTTGTTCCTACCTGGTGGTTCTATTTTGGGAGATGGTGGAAATTTTAAGAGGGGACCTTGCTGGAGGAGGTAGGTTACTGGATCATGATTTTGAAGGTTACACCTGGTCCACACTCCTCCCCTTTGTTCCTGTTTCTCTTCATGTCCTCTCCACCCAAAGGATTGAAATCTCTGATACCACTGAGTCAAAATATCTTTCTTCACTCACATTGTTCATGCAAGGTATTTTGTTACAGCAGTGAAAAGACTTGGCACATCAGCAAATTCAATGTATCTTGTTGCACAAATTCTACTTGGTTTTATAATAAAAAACCTGGAGCCAGAATGCTGTAGGATAACACTCTTGTAAAATGTAAAAAATTGTTACTCGTATTCGTTTAATATAACACTGATTAGCTAGTAACCAGGCAGGAAGTATAGGCAAGGCAACCAGACGAGGAGAATTCTGGGAAGAGGAAAGGCAAAAAAGCAGTCACCAACCATGTAAAGAAAAAACAAGATGAGAATGCTGGACTGAACAAATGTAACAAGCCATGTGGCGAAACATAGATAATAATGGGTTAATTTAAGTGTAAGAGCTAGTTAGTAATATGCTTGAGCTACTGGCCCAGCATTTACTATACTATTAAGCCTCCAAGTCAATTATTTGGGAAGCAGCTTCTGGATATTTTGGAGTTGTTGGCAAGACAGAAACTTCTGACTACATTATCTCACTTTCAAAATAAATCTAAACCAGGTGTCATGGTGGTGGCTTTAATCTCAGAACTTGGGAGGCAGAAGCAAGAGGCTCTCTGTTGAGTTCAAGGCTAGCCTGATCTACACAGTGAGTTGTAGTACTATTACTTGTACTATTACAATTATCTCCTGACTAGAACATTATGCTTAAAATTCTTCAACAAGCTAGGCAGTGGTGGCACACACATTCAGAAGGCAGAGGCAGGCAGATCTCTGTGAGTTTGAGGCCAGCCTGATTTACAGAGTTCCAGGACAGCCGGGACTACACAGAGAAACTTGGTTATTTAAAAAAAAAAAAAAAAAAGCAAAACCCAAACTTCAATGATTCATGTTTTATTTAAAATAGAAAGACACTCTTGTAATAGTCCACAAGACTTTACAGATCTAATGTGTCAAGTCACACTACCTTTCATTTCCAAACCCCATAGAGAAAACTGATGTCTTGTTAAGGGAGTTCAGGACTAAATTGTACCTACATCTCCAAGTCATAGATAGAGGCCCTACCTTCCAATGCAACTGTATTTGGCAACAGCCTTTAGAAATATAGTTAACAGGCAAGGATACTGAACCAACAGGCCTGGTACCCTTCTAAGACAGAGGCACTAGAGCTCTCTCTATACATACAGCAGTGACCATGTACAATGGCATGCAGAGAAGAAGTGAATACCTGCAAGCCAAGGAGAAGAGCTTGAGGGAAGAAAAAAAATTAAAAAGCAACCTGCTTATAGCTTTATCTTGACTCCTAACTTCCAGATCATGACAAATAATATTTACGTTTGTATTTTATTTTAGTAGCTTTCATAAACTATAACACAACTAAATATAATTAAGTATACCTTAGAAATGCTTAGATATGCACAGTATTTCCTAAGGCTTGGCCATGTTACAGAGCCTATAGCTTACAGAAGCATTTTATATTAGCTTTCTAATCAACTTTGGTTCGTAGACTTCACTGAAATGTACCACTTTGCAAGACAGTTGGGGAACTAGACATTACAACCCTAATATAAAACTAATTTCTGTATATCTCCAATATTTATTTGAATTAATATTCATCATCATTAGGACTTGCTTAAGTTTATCCACAAATATTCCTTAAAGGTCAATTGTTTTATTTTTCTTAAGCATTTTAGATTATCCCTACCTATAATTCCTCCAGCCTCCACTCACAGCTTTCTAGCCATTAGAATTATTTTTTGTTTCATTTATTTAATGTGGCACCAATTTCCCTAAAACAACAGATGAAGCTAGGCGAGATGTCAAACACTTGTAACATCAGGTCTTAGAAAAGTGAGGCAAGACAATTTGAAATCAGCCTGGCCTCTACAGCAAAGAAACTCTGTTGACAGACAGATAAGTAGGTGAATGAAGAAGGATAGATAGATGGATGGGATGAATAAGCAGATTGGATTAGACAGACACATACATACATACAATGTCAATAAATAGGAGTTACAATATACAAACTACTTGTCCTTTCTGTGTTAGTTTTATTTGTTTGGAGATAGGATCCCACTACATAGTCTTGGCTGGCTTAGAGCTTACTATGTGTGTTAGGTTTTCTTATGTTGTCTTTTGTTTCTTTTATTTGCTTTTGAGGCAGGGTCATACCCACTGTGTAGCCCATCTGGCCTCAAAACACACAGTAATCCTCCTTAGTATCTTGAGGACCAAGATTATAGATGTGTACCACTGCATCCGGTGTTTCAATGAACTGTTTCAAATAGATATAAAATTGAGCCCCATCCCTTGCCCCAACATAAAGGTAACTTTCCCTCTATCATCATCCCTAGTAAGAGTGGCACATTGTCTCTTATCTCTGTTCTGTCTTCATAGGTTTTTTTTTCCCTCCAGAATATCATTTATTCAGGATCATACAGTACATAGCATTTTCAATTTTTTTTCACTTAGTATGTATTTGAGGTCACTCCCTAACTTTCTGTGGTTAAATTATATCCATTATATAGATTGCCATTATAGTTTATTTTTATCAGTTAATTTCATAAGAGCTAAATGTCCATTATACTCAAAGTTTACTTCTCTTAATTAAAAACATATTTTTATATACTTTCAACTACGTTGAGCCTGATGGCACTTGGGAGACAAAGAAAAGAGAATCAAGAGTTCAAGGCCATTCTCAGCTACATATTAAGTTCACAGCCTGCCTGGGTTAAGTTTGACTCTGCCTCAAAAAAACAAATGGAAAAAAAAAAATCATCTTCTCTTTCCCAAATAATCCACAGCAGGGGGATACACAGATAGTTGTTAAACTTTAAATACATTCATTCCCTAGTCTCAACACTTAACCAAAATCATCATCTAACAAAAGCTCCTAAGCTGAGGCAAAGACCCCCTTTATTAACCAAAGTAGTTTCCTATTACATACCCCTACTCCTAGTTATGTGTTCTACCCCTATGCCTAACCCATTATAAACCATCCACACCCAGTCCTCCATTTCTGTTCTACTCTTCCAACTTGTAAGATATTATCAGAAACATTTTAACTTTTAAAATTTTACACGAACAAGAAATAACAAGTCATGATATAATCATGTGTCTTAATATACTCTCATAAATGCCTCACTATCCAATTCATCACTGTGCAAACATGTAGTATACTCACAAAAACTCAGCTATGATGTCATGAGGCGATAAAACCTCACAGGACTTCTTTGATAAGTACAGTCCATCAGACTGAAACATTATAGTCTGTAGCTATATAATTGGCTGTATGCTACAGCAACCAAAGTTAAGTTTAAAATGTGCTTTAGGTTTTAAACATGTAAGTCCTCATAAAGGATATTCTAAATCATAGAGCCATCCTTTAAGAGTAGTAAGAGTAGTTATGTCTTTGTTACTGGGGCACATCTCTGGCAGTTATTTTCTCCTTCCTAATGCCAACGAAAAAGAGAATCTAGACCAGAAACAGTTAATAAATCTCTGTGTTTCATATTTTCTTTACCTTCACTACGAGCTTAATACCAATATTACCTTTTTAGGCACATATACTATAAACCATATAAATATCATGTAACAATCATATCAGTACATTAACTATATACTATATACATATGCTCAGATAATACAATGTACCGAGATTAATAATACAACTTCAGAAGCATTCACTCTTTTCTAAAAATACAATAATCCATACAACAAGATAGCCAGTAAACAGATTACTCAAGGCCTGAGTAACAGTAAATGGTATAATCACTTCTGAAAATACCCTTTAACACAGGGAAAGCCATTCTGAGAGAGAGCCCTGAGTGCCACCAAGAAACCAGTAAAGGGCAAAGCAGGGAGGAGAGAGCAGGAAAGAAAATCCCACCTGGGCAAGAGCTTTATCCATCCCCCACAGCCTCAGGTACCAGAAAAGTTAGCCAACACCTAGCGTGCATTACATCTAACATATAATAAAAGATCATTTCTTCTTAATTCAAACTTTAAAAAGATCGCAGGAAAAACCTTAAATTCTTGTGATTATTATACTCATCAAGACTAGCTATACACAACCTACATTTACAGAAAATGTACAAGAATCTATTTATGAGTATCTATCCCGAAACAACAGATAAGCAATCTGCTTGTCCTTAATTGCTACTTTACTGGGGAGAAAAAACAAAACAAAATCATGGGGTCTAAAAGGGAAAGAGTGAAGGAGCAAGAAATACAACATTCAAAAAATAAACTAAACCACCCCTTCCAATAAAAGCTGATGAAACACTTTAGCTCGTTTTCAATGCTCTTTCTATCAGGCTTTCCGAAGAGCACTAGGGTATGATTAAGGCAGGAAGAGCCACCTGCTCTGCCGGCTCAGAATCAGAGCTTACCTCCTCAGATTGGTGGCCTTTGCCAAGTTTGGAACACCTTCCATCTCTGTTGTCTTCTGCCCCATCAGACTGCTGATAGGCCTATGGGGGGAAGAAAGAGAAACAGACCCACTAGAATACCACATCCAACTATTATTTGCCTTCTCAAAAGGAATCATTAGTTCTTAATGTTCACGAAGGCAGATAATCCAATTGTTATTGGACCTCAAAGGATTAACATTGGCCTTTCAGAGATTCTCCCTCAACAATTTAGCATCAAAATCCCAAAAGTAAACAAGAACCAAGTGCTGACTTAAGAGCAAACAATCTCAGACAACACATCAAAACAGTGATAGAAACCTGTCCTTGACCAAGGCCTTCACCATATCTGTCAAAGATTTTTAGAAAGATACTGCATGTCATTGATCAAAAACAAAATGTTCAGTATTTTTAAATGCTCATGAATCAATGATCCTTAAAACAAAAATGTGGTAACTTCAGAAACTTCCAGTGGTAAGAACTTCTAGCAATCTATGTCACTGCCATCAAGATGTCTCCCATGTCACAACAGAAACCTGGCTTCTCTCCAACCTAAGTAAATAGAGGTCATGCTTTACCACAGAACATATACTTGGGCTATTGTCCACATGATCACAAAATACTCCTCATAACATGCCAAAACAAAATAACTTCCTTAAGTCAAATCTTCTGAAATTATAGAAAGACAGCTTGGTATCTGCCTTAGCCATTCATACCTTTATATATTTAAGGGGGAAATCAATTAATTCATTTCCTTGTTCTCTAAAATTAAATAACTAGAAATCTTTTGATCTTCACTCATAAAAATTAAATTCCTGATGCCTTTAGTCCTAGATGTTAATTATAAATTACCTTTAATATTCTCAATAGAAAACACTAGACTACAAAAGTAAAAGAGCTTAAATACAGACAATAAAACATAAAGCAGAGCAGATGACAACATTATCAAATGATGCAACATTTGCATAAATTCTACTGCACTGATTTTCTCCTTTGCCTTTTGTATACAGGCTTTGTAAAAGAGCCCTCAAATAAAGTTATTACATATACAGATTTCCAAACCTAAAAGAACTGAACTCAAAATGAATTATAAAGCCTTCAGCACAATTAATTCCAAGGGTTTTTTTTCAATTAGTAAATATAAATCTGAAATTTCTAAAGCTACCTTTTAAAAAAGCACATGCTTTCAACCAAACCACTAACCATCAGTTATCTAACATTATCACTCTAAAAATTATGTAGAATTTTTCTGTGACAAGATGAAACTAGAATGTGATGACTTATTACAGTATTATTCATCATCTTCAGATTTCTTTTTCTTGCAGTGTTGAAGACCGAAGCTAGGCAATCTACCACCCAGCAACATCCCTGCCCTCTTTTCAGAATATTAATATTTACTGCAAAGTAGGTTTCACCAGTCTGAAGGTTTAGGCTCCCTCCAGTACTAACACAGGCATGAAAATGGAGACTAACTATTTCTCTTTCTCCTGAGGTGTGAAAATTCTTAACTATCAATCATCTCATTAACAGACCTTGGCTTGGAAGATCTGTTTGGAGTCATGTACTTTTAAAACACAGCATGGTAATGATGATTGTAGTTTTACAGAGGGTCTAACTAATAGAGTGGCTATTGTTATGACAAAGAAATAACTATTTTCCTTCCAATAACAAAGTTTCAAAACGAAGGCTTAAGCATCTTACTAGACTAAAATCTTCATCAATTAAAAGGTAAATAAATGTCTCAGTGAGGTACAAAAAGGGTAGAAATTGAAACAGGTTGTAATACATGCTTTTAGCTTTCAACATTTTTCATTAATTTTCAAAAATGGATTTTAAAGCCAAACATGGTGGCACAAGCCTTTAATCCCAGCACTGGGGAGACAGAAGTAGGCAGATCTCCTGAGTTCAAGACTAGCCTGGTCTATATAGTGAGATCTTGGCTCAAAAATAAGGCTGGAAAGATGATTCACCAATTCAGAACACTGGCTGCTCTTGCAAAGGACACATGGAAGCTCAGAACCATCCATAACTCCAGTTAGCTCCAGGAGACCCAATACCTACTTCCAATCTCCTCTGGCACTAAGCACACAAGTGCTGCATAATCATACATGTAGGTAAAACACTCACCAACTCAGAATTAAAACTGAAAAACAAAACGAAGGATTTTTACTCAAAAGAAGCAAGGTAGAGTTAGAGAAGAGTTTTCCAACAGCTTTAAAAATCATTGTCATCTAAATCTTCATCTTCATCTTCATCATCACAAAAGGCAATTAACACTGTACCTTAGGAAAAGTAATCCAAACCTAGGAGCTGAGTGGAGGACAATCAGTTCCAGAGTAAGCAGCCTGAGCACTACTATGTTGTTAACGAATGTCCCAAATCAGAAACTATGATAGCGTATAACTACTATGAAGCACCAAAAATGTTCATATTCCTTGACCAGTTAGCTTCCTTAAATATATTCTACGAAAATTATGACAAAAGGGAAAACCTATAGAATGAAACAGTATTTACCCCAATAAACTTCATTTTATTAGGGGAAAAAATGTTCATCCAACCAACCAAGCAAACAGTAGAAGAACCTTTGAGTTCTGTTGGTTTGCTTTGATCCTCCTGTCAAGCCCCAACCAGTGAATCACAATTCCTACCTGGCTCACATTTACCTTTACATTGACTGATGTGTTTTCTCCCTTTCCCTTCCCGCCCCTCCCCCTTCTTCTCCCTCCCCCCTCTCTTTTGAAACAGGATTTCATAGAACCTAGAATGACATTATCTTCTAGGTGTTTAATAAAATATTTAGACATTTAAAAAAATTGACTAAGGGTCCAAGTGAGACAGCTTGGAGAGTAAAAACACTCGCTTCACCAGCACGGTGACTTAAATTCAGTCTCTGAGCCCACAAGGTGGAAGAAAGAAGGAATAGTAACACACCCACAAATAAATGTAATAAATAACAAAAAACAAACACTTTTCAAGTCAAGCAGTGGTGGTGCACACCTTTAATCCCAGCACTCGAGGCAGAGGCAGGTGGGTCTGTGAGTTCAAGACCAGCCTGGTCTACAAAGCAGTTTCAGAACAGACAGAGCCGCTATAGAGAATCCTGCTTTAAACTGCCCCCCCCCAAAAAAAAACCACTTTAAATAATTGAGTAGGGCTGCCAAAATCTCAGGTGGTAAGGACAATTGGTTTGTTAGCTTAGAGAGCTGAGCTAATATCCTCAAAACCCATGTAGGATACAAGGAGAAAGAACTCATCTAACAGTTAGCCTCTAACCCCCATGTGTGCTCTTTGCCCAATAACAAAAATTAAGATAAACATATATACATACACATGTATAGATAATAAATAAAATCATACAGTGAGGAAGTACTTAAGGTACAAAGTTTATAGAGCTGAGTGTTGTAAAAAACAGAATAACTGGGGCTGGAGAAATGGCTCAGTGGTTAAGAGCACCGTCTGCTCTTCCAGAGGACCCGGGTTCGATTCCCAGCACCCACATGGCAGCTAACAACTGTCTGTAGTTCCAGTTCCAGGCAAACACCAAGGCAAATAAATAAATAAATAAAGTTTTTAAAAAAAAAAAAACAGAATAACTAGAACACAAGGGCCTCATTCTTCCATACCCTCTCCAGATGGTAGCCAATGTCCAATTCTAGACATACTAGTTAATACTTAACTATGCTTAAAAGTATATATTTACTTGACTCATTCAACATGTGGCTTAAGATAGAATAGTTATGAGACAGAAACAAATATAGAAGGCATTTTCTGATTAAAAAAATCACTGCCATTAGCTGTAAAGTTTCAAACTGGACTTCTTTATATATGTCTTACACACTATATACATTTCAGATGCCTCTTGAAGAATCATGAGATGTTGATAAGCAGGAGTATCACTGTTACTCTTGGAAAAGAACATAAAGCATTTTTCAAATTTTGCTTATATAGGATAACTAAAAGATATTTCAAGTTAGTTCAAAGTTTAAGAGAAGAACAACCAAGAATCTCCAAACTTAAACATTATCACAAAATAGTGAAAAAAAATTAATAAGACTCAGTTTTTCAGTGTAGCTAAAAGTCATATCACTATCTGATAAAATCCACACTATCAAAAGCTGTAAAGAGCGCTATTGAGATGGCCCAGCTAGTAGAGACACCTGCTGCCAAGCTGATGGCCTCAGTTCAGTTCCTAGGACCCACATGGTAGATGAACAGAGACAGTTCCACAAGCTTCCTCTGATCACCACATGCACACCCTTTCTATCCAAATAACTTCTATTAAAAAAAATTCAAGCGGTGAATACCCTTTAATTCAGTTCCTGTTGATCTTTTCTTACTTCCATGTAGAAAAATACTGCAACCAAAATTTCCCCTATTAAAATAGGAAATGATCTTCAGAGCAGGAACTTGGACTTGACTACATTAAAAAAGGATATACGCATTGAAACATACCAGCCAAAACTGACACACACAGTAATTTACAATTAGAGACTTTCCATTGTATAGACAAAAACTTAGAAATTGAAGCCAATATGGTACTGCACACACTGATCTCAGCATTCAGGAGAATGAGGGTGGAGGGATGGACGGTGAGTTTGAGGCCAGCACTGACTGTATCTCAAGGCCTGTGTAAATAAATAGAATAAAACATAGTATGACAGTCTACAGAAATTTTCATCTCTTAAAAATTTCTTGTTCTCGGGGCTGGAGAGATGGCTCAGCGGTTAAGAGCACCGTCTGCTCTTCCAGGGGACCCGGGTTCGATTCCCAGCACCCACATGGCAGCTAACAACTGTCTGTAGTTCCAGTTCCAGGCAAACACCAAGGCAAATAAATAAATAAAGTTTAAAAAAAAAATTTCTTGTTCTCAGACCTTGAGATTCCTGAAAGTATAATGCACCAATGATACTAATACTTTTTGCCACCATCTTTTTAAAAATTAAGGAGCTTGGAGTTAGAGAGATGTCTCAGCAGATAAAAATATGTGCTGCCAAGTCTGAATACTTGAGTTCAATTCCTGGGGCCCACATTGTAGAAGAACACCAAATCCCGAAGTTATTTCTGATTAGCACATGCATGCCATGGCACATGGGCATAGACACATGCATAAATACACATATTTTAAGTAAAATAGTGTTTTTCAATTAAGGGGCTGAGCCAGTAAAATGGCTCATCTGGAAAAGTACTTGCCACACACATACTTGACAACTTGGTTTGATCACCAGCATCCACAGATGGAAAGACAGAACTGACTCCACAAAACTATCTTCTGACCTCCAAAAAACATACATATCACTCACAGACACAAACACACACACACAAATACTTTTTTTTTTTTTTTTTTAATTAAGGAGCTAAGTAAGAGCTGGTGGCACAGCTCAGCTAAGTGCTTGCCTTGCAAACTTGAATGGCTGGATTCAGTTCCTAGAAATCAGGTGAAAATGCTGTGCACGAAGATACGATAATTCCAGCAGAGTTATCCAGCACCAGGGAGGCAGAGTCAGTGGATCTTTGAGGCTCTCTGGCCAGTCAACTTAGTGTAATTGGTAAGCTCTAAGTCAGTAACTGTGCTCCAAAAGAGAAAGATAGCATTTCTGAGAATGACATCCAAGGTAGTCCTCCAGCCTTCTAGAAGCATATGTAAGCATTAAAAACAGACAAGAAAATCCTGCCAGGCACAGGCCTTTAATCCCAGCACTCAGGAGGCAGAGGCAGGCAGATCTCTGAGTCTGAGGCTAGCCTGATCTACAGAGTTCCAGGACAGGCTCCAAAGCTACACAGAGAAACTCTGTCTAGAGAAAAAAATTGAAGTGCTTTGATTCATTCAGAAAATTTGAGGGAGATAAAGTTAACAACTCCACACACACCGCCCCCTAGTAAGTCAAAATATTTTTCAAAAAAGAAAAATTGGCCAGGTATGGCAATGCACCTTTAATGCCAGCACTCACAAAGCAGAGGCAAGAAGATCTCTGAATTTGAGGCCAGCCTGGCCTACAAATCAAGTTCCAGGAGTGCAAGACTGTTAGAAAAACCCTGTCTTCAGAGAGGGGGAAAAGGAAAAACTTGGAACTGGGAATATAGCTCACTTGGTAGAATGCTGGTCTATCATGCATCAGGCCCCAGAACCACCACATAAGTTGGGGTGGTGAAATACAGGCCTGTGACCCCAGCCCTCCAAAGGAAGAAGCAGGAGAATCAAGAATTCAATGTCATTCTTGGTTTCAACCTACCCCTAGTCAACCTGGACTGCACATAAGACTGTGCCAAAATAAAAAGATCAAAGGCGACAAGGGACAGATAGGTTGCTTTCTACTGCCGTGAAAAACATCATGCCCAAAAACAATTTGGAAAGAAAGGGTCTGTTCCTGCCCTGTCATCTCAATCACAGTCACCACAGTGAGAAGTCAGGGCAGGAACTTGAATCAGGAACTGAAGCAATGAGCACAGGGGAATGTTGCTTATTGACTTACTCCCCAGGTTCACTCAGTCTGCTTTCTTATACAACCCAGGACAACCTGCCCAGAGGTGACACTGCCCACAGCAATTATTAATCAAGAAAATGCCCTACAGACTTGCCTATGGGACAATTGGATGGTGCTGTTTTTCTCACTTGAGGTTCCCTCTTTCCAGATGACTCTAGTTTATATCACGCTGACAAAAAACTAGTCAGCACATTGGATCCTCAGGCTACTTGACATATCATTATTAAATCATAACTTTCCCTTTCTTGTTTATCACAAGATCTCGTACTAATATCACAAATATAAAACACAGTAGTATAACTTTCAAAGTTCCAGTCTTTAAAAAATTCAAACACATTAAAAATTCAGACTAAAGGGGGCTGGAGAGATGGTTCAGAGGTTAAGTGCACTGATTGTTCTTCCAGGGGTCCTGAGTTCAATTCCCAGCAACCACATGGTGGCTCACAACCATCTATGATGATGACATCTGGTTGCCTCTTCTGCGTAATGTATGATAAATAAATTTTAAAAAAAAATTCAGACTAAAATATCCAAAGTCTCTAAAAATTCAAAGTTTCTCAACTGTGGGCCCCTATAAAATCAAAAATAAGTTACATCTTTCTTATTCTAAGAGGGAAGAACCAGGAAACAAGCAAAATAAAATAAAAGCAAAAGCAAGGTTCAGCAGCATAAATTAAGTCCTGTAACTCAATGACTGGCAACTGGGATCCAATCACAATCTTCTGGGCTCCAGAGGGTTTGGGAAGATCCACTTCTCTGGCTTTGCTATCCTGAGCACACACAGCTTGTCTGGAAGGCTCAAGTTAGCTCCATGCTACCCCTGCCACTGTATTTTAGTGGCTGTCCATTGTCCTGGCATCTACAATATGTTAGGGTCTCCACTGCAGCTGCACACCTTCACTAATGGCCTCTTCTAGATTCTAGTCATGTACTCCAACACTGCCACATAGTGCCAAGCCTCAGCCTCTCTCTATGACCCCTTCAATCTTGAGGTTTTCACTGCAACTGAGGCTGTACCTTCACCAATGGCATCTTGTGGCCTCTCTTCAGGGTCTCTTAACACTGCCACACAGAGGTCAAGCCTCAGCTCTCCATGATCCCTTCATGCCTTCAAAATAAGTACTATGTAGAAGGCTCTTACACATTATCTACTTCAGCTGCCAATTTGAGATGCAGCCTTGCCCTATGGATCACAACTTCTGTGTGCTGATTGTGAGGAAATACTTCCCAGAAAATTTCACCTCAATGATGCTGATTTCTTGTTAGTCACAGCAGAATTTTCTGTTGCTGCAGACAGTTTCAATTGTGCCAGCCTGGCACACCACGTGGTAAACCCAACATGGCACTGGGAGAGATAAGAATTCCTGGCATATAGTGGCCATGTAGTAAAGCCAACATGGCGCCTGCAGAACATGGGGCATGTGTGTGTGTGTGTGTGTGTGTGTCTGATCTCACTCGAGAAACCAACATTAGTCTCTTATTAGTTACAATCAGCCACAGCTAATTAGAAACCACAGATTGTTTGTTTTTCAAGACAAAGTTTCTCTGAGTGGCTTTGGCTGTCCTGGAACTAACTCTGTAAACATCTGCCTCTGACTCACAAATGCTAGAACTTAAAGGCATGTGCCACCACTGCCCAGCAAAACCACAGATTCTCAATTCAAATATATCACACAAGCAGCTCTGACAGAAAATTTGTAGTATTCTCAAGTTTCCTTGAAACATCACAAACCAAGTCTCTATTGTGTGTAGTGCTCTCAGCATTCTTATCTCCCAAACTCCCATAACAAGCTTATTAAGCTCTGAGCACTCAATGGTTTTTCTAGGCCAATGTTCCAAACTCCTTCATGATCCTCCCCAAAAGAACCAGTCAACTCTGTTCCAGCAATACCTCACAATTCTGGTACTAGTTTGCTTTTTATTTATTGCAATAACAAAAGCTACTTGGGAAGGAAAGGGTTTACTTTAGTTACTCAGCCCAATTGACAGGTCATAATGAAGGGAAGTCAGCATAGGTCATGGAGAGATGCTTACTGCCTTGCCATCCATGGCTTCACCAGATCAGTGGTAGTTAGTGGTACACCATCTACAGTTCCAGCACCCAGAAGTTGAGGCTAATGTTCCAACTGTTGAGTGTGGTGGCAATGGCATATACCTGAAATCCCTGAACTTGAGAGGGGATGAAAAGAGAAAGTAGATTCCAAGCTCAACACCAGCTAAAGCTACAATAGTGAGACCATGTCTCAAAGCAAGAAACAAGTTTTCAATCCAAATTAAGCTAAAAACTAGTTTTAATATTTTTAATATTTGTAAAGAAATTTCTCCTTCCTTCTATAATTTTTTAATTTTATTAAAACACTTAATTTTTAAAAATTAAAATGCAAAAATGATAAATGAATGCTTCTGAAGAAAAAATGAAAAAGGACGGGCTGGAGAGATGGCTCAGTGGTTAAGAGCACTGACTGTTCTTCCAGAGGACCTGAGTTCAATTCCCAGCATCCACATGGCAGCTCACAACTGTCTGCAATTCCAAGATCTGACACCTTTACACCCTTACCTTATACATGCAGGCAAAACATCAACTCACATAAAATAAAAATAAATATTAAAAAAAATGAAAAAGGACTCCATAGTACATGCCAATTCCAAAACACTGAGTGTAATTCGCCAAGCTAAAAAAAGCCTAGGACAATAAAAAGGTCAATATTTGAGGTACTCAAAACATTCCCTTATAATTGAACCCTTAAGAAGTATGTCTGAAGGCAGAGGTGGGCAGATCTCCAGACCAGCCTGGTCTACAAAGCAAGTTCCAGGACAGTCAAAGCATTACACATAGAAACTCTGTCTGGAAAAAACAAAAACAAAGTATGTTTTGTTTACATTCATTAGAGTGGAGAAAAAACAAGTTTTAGTTTGTTTTTAATGATGAAAGTTGGGGGAGAACCCACTGCATCTACCTTTTTGTGGAAAAGCAACAGTATCTCCTCTCAATGTGAGACAAATCACACATACACACACACACACACACAACCTCACACACGCACGCACACATGCGCACACAAAATTAATTTAATGCAATTTTAAGTATAAAACAACTTTTGCTCTAATTTCTTTCTTACAACAGAAGCAGATCATTGGATGTCTAAAAGGATTTAAGACAAACAATTCTTCCTTTTTCTTTTCTTTTCTTTTTTTTTTTTTTGAATTTTTGAATTTTTGATTTTTCAAGATAGAGTTTCTCTGTGTAGCCCTGGCTGTCCTGAAATTTACTCTGCAGACCAGGCTGGCCTCTAACCTAGAGATCCTCCTGCCTCTGTCTTCCCAGAACTGGAATCAAAGGTATGCACCACCATCACCACCCAGAAACTAGCAATTCTTTTTCAATTAAAAAAAAAAATTTACTGAAAACTTGATACTTTGTACAAATCAAGAAAAAAAATCACTAAGATAATAAAATTTGGCTTGGTGATGCTATGACTTTATTGTGTAGTACTAGGATACTATATATTCCTGATATTAAGGTATAGTCAATTTAGAATTAAAATATTGTCTTCTATAATCAAAGTGTTTTGAGCATGGGTGGTTCACACCTGCATTCCCAGCACTCAGGAGGCTGAAAAGACTGCTGTAAAGTCAAGGCCATAGACCATATAAGTTCCAGAAACCACCTAGGCTATGAAGTAAGACTCTCTTCCAAAAAAAAAAAAAAGAAAGAAAGCCAAATTTTCTTCTTTTTTGAGTATAAAATATTCAGCTCTTACAAAGTGTATCAAACGCTATAGCCATAAACATCCTCCAGATGTGGAGTTCACAGTGTGATTCCCTACAGCCCACCAAAAATTCTCTGAGTGTTCCACCAACTACTGGAGAGTCTACATCAGAATCAGAAATCACTGACTTCTTCATTAACCAAGGGAGGTTACACAACTCTTATGTATCATCAAGCTTAAAAACATGAAGTCATGGGATATAGCTCACTGTTTGCTCAAGTTAGCTTCTGTAACCAATCTCTATTGGAACTCCATAGTGTCTGCTAAACAGCCCTGTGAATTTTTGAATTCTAACGCTTGAGCTCCAAATTCCTACTGTTTTGCATTTAGCTCAATTAGGACCTTCTAGAGTGCTAGAGGATACACTTAGTTCCATATGTGGTGTTGAAAGTTACCCATAATGACTGTCAGTGCCTTAAAGCAGGTTTCACAGCTGAGTATAGAGGCACACACCTATAATCTAGCACTATGAAGGAGGTTTGCAACCAGACTGGCTACATACGTGAGACCCCTATCTTAGAAAAACAAAGAACAGCAGGTGCTGGTATAAAGCCTTAATGAGTGATGTGAGAAACAAAGCATTAAATGAGACATAGACTGACAATATGGCTCACTGGTGCTTTCCACCAAGCCTGATAACTCAAGTTTTATCCCCAGGACTCACATGGTAGAAAAAGATAATTCCTCTAGGTTGTCTCCTGACATCCACATGGACACCATGCCACATGTGCCTTGCCCCCCAAATAGATATAATTTAAATTTAAAGAGAAAAGGGATCATGAAGTTTCGCACTAGTTCTTTTTATAATTTCTACCACTTCTTTTTATAAATTTCACTTTTTAAAATTTGTCCATTTTCTTTTTTTTTTTAAATTTTATTTATTTGTTTATTTGTTTGCCTTGAACTGGAACTACAGACAGTTGTTAGCTGCCATGTGGGTGCTGGGAATCGAACCCAGGTCCTCTGGAAGAGCAGATGGTGCTCTTAACCGCTGAGCCATCTCTCCAGCCCCCAAATTTGTCCATTTTCATTAGGAAAAAGCAAAATTATCCATGAAAATTGAAACAATTTAACATGAAATTGCATTAAAAATAAATCTGAGGGGCTGAAGAGATAGCTCAGCAATTAAGAGCACTTGCCACTCTTGCTAACCACCATCCCTAAATTTCAATTCCAAGGGATCTGATGCCTTTTTCTGACCTGCAAGGACACCAGGCATGCACATGGTACACATATATGCATGCAAGCAGGCAAACACTCACACACATTAAAAAAAAAAATTAAAAAATTTAAAATATTTCAGGAAGTGGTGGCACAAGTCTTTAATCCCAGCACTTAGAAGTCAGACAGGCAGATCTCTGTGAGTTTGAGGCCAACCTGGGCTACAGAGCAACCTGTCTCCAAAACAAACAAAGGAATCTGAAAATTAAATGCCTGTTATCCTAAATTACCTTTACTTTTTCAACAAAAAGGAACAAAAGAAATTTCAGTCACTCTTTAAACATACTTCAAGGCTAGTTTCTCTTATATTAGTAAACTTCAAAGATTTCAGAAACAATGGTACTGTGTGTACTTCATCAACACCAGCAGAACTGCTCTACATGTGGGCTTCTGTATAACAAAGACAGTAGAATGCTAACTACAAACAGGCAGACAGCACAACTGGAAAAAGTCAGACAGGTGTCCCTGACTTAGCCTTTTCCACATAGATTGGTATCATATGAGATGGGAACAAAAAGGAATTAACACCAGCACCAGATCTCACTTGATTCTGTGGTAACAATTCCAAGCACATGTTTGGAGCCCTTGTCAATGGTCAGGGTGAGTCACTCACAGTATAGGAATCCACTTTTTAATGAGAACTTATGAGGAGAAAAGTATTTTACTTACTCTGGTCAGCATAGTTTTTTGCTTTAAGTTCAAGTTGTCTTGTTTGAGATTCTAGAGATTCCACTCGGGTCTGCAAATCCTTTTTTTCCTGTTCTTGAGAGTCTTCAAATTCAATGAATTTCTAATAAAAAAGAACAATATACATTTTCAGTATTAAAATTAAATCTATTTTATATTTTTCAATACCTGTATTTCAAAGATAACTATTAGGGGCTAGAGAAAGATGGTTCAAGGTTAAGAGCACTGGCTGTTCTTCCAGAGGACTGCAGGTCTAGCTCTAGTATCCACATGGCAGCTCATGTCCTTCTGCAACTTCAGTTCCAGGGATTCTGGCCTCGAGAGGCACAAAGTGTAAATGCTGTCACAGATACATATGCATGCACAAAGCCCAACACAAAAATAACAAAAAAGAGCTGGCAATATGGCTCAATAAAGGCATCTACCACCAGGCCTGCAGTCCTGAATTTGATTCCCAGGATCCACATGGTAGAAGGAGAAAAATAACACCTGAAATTTGTCCTTTGACCTGTGCATGTAGGCTATCACACACAAAATAAGTTTTTTAAATAAGTGTGTGTGTGTGTGTGTAAAGTAGTATCTAAAAGATCATAAGATTGGGTTGATTTTAAGCTTCTCTAATAATTACATCTAAAACCTCCAAATATATAACAATTTATTTAGTAAGGTGCTAACATTTCATATAACATACATCCACAATGGAATACATATATCCCACTACAGCTAAATCTTTCAGTATACTTGTATATTGAGTTAAAAACAAATTATTAATCCATAGTATATATAATCCATAGATTATATATAGTATATATAATCATTTATATTTGTTAAGTTATTATTTAACAAGAGATATTGAGGTTGGGGAAGCACAATGGTATTGTGTTTGCCTAACATGTAGGAGGTAGGGTTCTTTCTCCAGCAATAAATAAGAAAATAAAGATAAGCAATAAGTAATTTTGTGGATTTATCAAATGATATAGGTTTAAATTCAAAAAAAGAGTCTGGGCTAGAAATAATACTACCAACCAAATATAATTTTGTTCTGGTTTTTCAAGATAGGTTTCTCTGTGTAGTCCCGGCTGTCCTGGAACTCCCTTTGTATATCAGGCTGGCTTCAAACTAAGATCCACCTGTCTCTGTCTTCTGAGTGCTAACAGTAAAGGTGTGCACCGACACCACCTGACCAAATATTGGCTAAATGAAATCTTTAAATCTTAGTCTCCATCTTAACTGTTCTATCAGCAGCATCTGAACTGGTTTCTTCTTCCTGTTTGGCTTTCCTTGTTACCCTTCTATTTTCTGGTTGCTCTTTCTTGGTGGTCTTCACTGGTTACTTCTCAGTGTCTTCACACTGAAGTGTTCCACCCTTAGACATGTCTTGTCTCTTTGTTCTAATTTTTAAAACTTACTCATATAAATTTATGCACATGGGTCACTGCATGCATGCTGGAGGTTGAAACATAATATTTTGGAGTTTGTTTTCTCTTTCTGCCTTTAGATGAGTTTTAGGGATGGAATTCAGGTCCCCAGTTTGCATTGTTGAGAAGCAATGCCTTTATCCAATGAGCTATTTTAGCCCTGTAAATTGTTTTTTGAAGGGGGACCTCACTTTGTTGCCAAGGTGACCTAAAGCTCACAATCCTCCTACCTCAGCCTCTCTCCCAAGCAAGTGGGATCAAGTGTATGCCATAGCAACTGGCTTCTTCCTGTTCACTCTGTAGAAGGAGGAAGGGTGTTCATGAGTGAAGGCAGGTACTACCATGAATTTTGAAGACAACTTCAGGTATTGGTTCAGGACAATATATTTGTTGTTGTTGTTTACTACTGTTTGGTGACAGGCTAGATGGCCTGTAAGCCTTGAGGGATTTCTCCTGTGTGTGTGTGTGAACCCCATCTCACTATAGAAGCATTGGTATTGTACAGCAAGCTCTTTACCAGTTAGCTATCTCCCCATCCCTCCCTTACTTTACTTTGGTGAGCTTATCTATCTATGGTGTAAGCTGAATTATTGTTCTAGTATTCACCTCCTGGGATGATCTCTTCACTTTCACCCTGATCCTCTAGAATGAAGAATAGGGAGGAGGATCCTTTCAAAGGAAATTAGACCTGACAGTTTACATTATCTACCACAGCCCTTACAATAGGCCTCTTGACATCCATACAACCTTTTCTTACCATCTCACTTGTTTGCTATCAAGCTCCTTGTGAATGTCTATAGTATTCTGAGGCTTAGGGAGTAAGCCTCTGCCACTTATGTCCTGCTATTTGGAGTTCTCCTTCGAAGATAAACAGTGGCTTGCTCCCTTCTTTACTGTCCTTCACGTCTTTGTTCAGACATCACCTTCTTAGTGAGACCTTCCTCATCTTCTTATCTCTCTTCCTCACTCTTCTTCAGAGCAATTATTCCCAGACCCTATGCTACATATTTTAATAATTTACCTCATTTACTATGTGCCTGTCCTTGTCACAATGTAAGTTCCATAAAGGAAGTAGTGATGTAACGCTAGTGGGAAAAGTAATGGCAGCATACAGCAGGTTCTAAAATGTTTGTTAAAAAAATCAATAACAAAGTTACAGAGTAAAACTGAAATTTATATAGAAAATGTTATAAATTACAAAGAGAAACTTTATGATTTACTAGCTGAGGACTGCAACTCAATAGTATTTTCCACAGAACTGACAAAAAAAAAAAATCAACCACAAAACTGAAAAGAGAAAAATTAAATACATACTCCTCCCCACTAATCGCTTCAAGTACTCTTCCTTTCTGCTTTCATGGCACATGAGTATGTATGCAGTTATGTCCATGTTTTGCTGGAGAGAAAACGTGATATTCTGTTTCTTCCTCCCTCCCATTGCCTCCCCTGGTTTCCCATGTCCTCTCCCTCTAGATCTCTTCCTCTTCCCTCATAGACCCTCTTATATTTTCATCTCATAGATCTATCTGTACATACATGTACACATTTGCACTTGAATCTAGATTTCACAAATAAGAAAAAAGTTATTTGTTTCTGACTCTGGCTTATTTCACTTAACATGATCTTCAGTTCCATACAATTTCCTGCAAATGACATAATTTCATTCTTCTTTGTGGCTAACTAAAACTACATAATAAACACACACACTTTATTTTTTCATCTATTGACTGATTCCATATCTTGGTTATTAAAACTAATATAACAATAAACATTCATTAGTTTTAAAATACATTTTTTTGCGTGTGTTTTTTCAGACAGGGTTTCTCTATGTAGTCCTGGCTGTCCTGGAACTCACACCATAGACTGGCCTCGCACTCACTGACAGCCACCTGCTTTTGCCTCCCAAGTGCTGGGATTAATGGCATGTACCACTGCCACACAGCTTAAGATGACACTCTTTAATCCTTTACTTACTTAGTTAATCCTTATTCTTTTCCTATTTTCTGTTTTGCTTGTTTGTTTGAGGCAGGATCTCACTATGTAGCCCTTGATGACATAGAAATACTGTACAGTCCGAGCTGGCCTCAAGCTTGAGGCCCTTTGATAGCCTTGCAAGTGCCGGGCATTATTAAACACAGGCTACCACAGCCAACCAACCCAAGCTTCTCAATCACTACACACAATGTCTTCCTGTGAGAAAATTTCTCTCCTTGCTAAATGCTAATTCTCTTCAGGTCATGTAATCTGACTGGCAGTGAGTGATTCCATGACCCAAACTGCTCAAATCCTTTCTGGGACATTGCCAATTAATAGGGAAAATATTACCTGCTGTTGTTATAAATATTGGTGTGTGTGCATGCATGTGATGTATGGAAGAGGGAGTTCATCTGTGACACAGAATAAAGAAGCCAGAGAACTCTGTGCAATCACTTCTTTCCTTCTACCTTTTCCGTGATTACAGAGATCAAACTCAAGTTGCAAGGCTTATTACAGGAAGTGATAAACCATCTAACCAACCCTCCAGTTCTTACAATTTGTATATAACAGCATTTTGTGCAAAATAAATAGGGCTTTAGAAATTTCATCTTAATTCAGGTTTTTGTTGTTGTTGTTATATGCTACCACACTTGGCAGCCAGAGACATTTTAAAAAAGAAACAACTCTAAATAAATGCTTATGCTTAAGGACCTTCATAAATGATTTAATATGAGTTATTATCTTTCTAATGGCATAATTTTATGAAGTTGAACACCCTCAAGTTTACCTGCCTACTAACATCAGGGCAATCATGATGAAGTTAGAGGATTGAAAAACTCATGGTGAGAAGAAAGCATTTTTTCTAATTACTAAATAATTTTACCTCTGGAAACTCTAGCTCTCCACCCCCAGCATGGCAGCTTGTCGAAAACATCTCATATGCTACAGCAGAAATGCTCTCCTTAGTCCTCTCTCACACACTCTTTTAAGCAAGGCAGGCAGACAGTAGGAACCAGTGAACAGAAACTTTTAATATGTAAAAGAAACACATTTTCACTAGAAACCCTTCTCCATCCTAACAGCTATCAGGCCAGGAACAATATTAATGTGACTTCAATTTCAGACAGAAGTCTCCTGGGAGCAACTAGACACCGATTTAAAACAAACAAAAACAACTTATGTCAGGATCTAAAAAAAAAAAAAAAAAAAAAAAAAAAAAAAAAAAAAAAAAAAAAAAAAAAAAAAAAAAAAAAAAAAAAAAAAAAAAAAAAAAAAAAAAAAAAAAAAAAAAAAAAAAAAAAAAAAAAAAAAAAAAAAAAAAAAAAAAAAAAAAAAAAAAAAAAAAAAAAAAAAGACTTCTTTGAAAAGGCAAACTAACAAAGTTTAAAAAGAAAAAAAATCCTCAGAGATTTTTAGTTTGAAAAGAAAAAATCCAGAGTTCTCTGGGAGTAAGATGCAGGAAGCCAACCGAAGTTGGAGAGCCCTTTAAATAGTACTTTGAGCATAGCAACTGTCTAAAAACAAGCACCACCAATAACAGGCTTACTTGCTGCCAGACATCCTCCAAGACAAACACCTTTACTGATTTTGTAGAGTAGGGGGAAGAAATTATTTCCATTATATAATCATTATCCATTTTTAGTTAATTCCACACCAGTATATCATACATCAACAAAGGTGAATCTCCGTATCAAAACCCCATCTCAGAAAACTGAAAAGGTAATGCTGGGCCTGGGGAGGTAGTAGGCAAAGTACTCCCTTGCATAAGCCTGAGGACCTGTGTTCCGATGCCCAGAACTCACAAGAACACCAAGTGCAGTGTTTCACAAGACAAGCAGATACTCAGAGCTCATTGGTCAGAAACTGTAGACAAATCAGTGAGCTTCAGATTCAGTGAGAGAATCCTCAGAAGACAAGTCAGGACTTATATTGCTTCAAATGATGTAGAAAGCCTTTCCCCCTACAAACAGGGTTTGTTTTTTTTTTTCCTGTATGTTTGTTTTTAATACCAGGGAATTATAAAAATTGTTCTAATAACATTTTTCCTTCAATGTCTTTAGGAAAAGAATTAAGCCCCAAACTCTGGTGCTATAAAACACACACATACGGGGGCTGAAGAGATGGCTCAGTGGTTAAGAGCACCGTCTGCTCTTCCAGAGGACCCGGGTTCGATTCCCAGCACCCACATGGCAGTTAACAACTGTCTGTAGTTCCAGTTCCAGGCAAACACTAAGGCAAATAAATAAATAAATAAAGTTTAAAGAAAAAAAAAACACACACACACATACAAAAAGTGGGGGTGGGGGAGTAGGGAGTGAAGAGGAAGACACCAGGACATCCACATTTGACCTCTACACACACACACACACACACACACACACACACACACACACACACACACACACACGGACAACTACTGCACATTAAGGAAACTTTAAAATATAATTCTATGGATTTTTGTCTTTGAATCTGAACTGAAACACCAACTATATACAATCCCACTTATAAAACAACTAGAAAAACATAGATACTGGTAAACTATATGGATCCAGGCATGGTAGTTGTGGTGGTCTGAATAAAAATGGACCTCATGGGCTCATAGATTTGAATACTTGGTCATCAAAGGTGAACTGTTTGGAAGGATTACAAAAATTAGAAAGTGTGGCCTTGATAAAGGAAATATGTCAAAGGTGTGGGCTTTGGAGTTTCAAAAGCCCAGCGTTCTCAGAGTATGTCTCTCCTCTCTCTCCAGCTAGCTCTCAGCTGCTACTCCATTGCAGTATGTGTAGCCATGCTAGATGCCCTGATGATAATGGACTTGTAAGCAAGTCCCCAATTAAATGTTTTTCAAAGAAAGAGTTGCCTTGGTCAGGGTATCTCTTCACAGCAAAAGAACAGTGATTAAAACAGTGGCTCTCACCTGTAATCCCAGCACTAAGGAGCTGAGTCAGAAAGACTCTCATGAGTTTGAAGCCAGTCTAGGCTGCATAATGAGCTTTAAGTTAGCATGGACTACTGACTTAGACCTTGTCTCAAAAAAACCAAACAGTATTTGGGTTGGGCCTAGTAAGAAAGGCCTACAGTCCCAGCTGCTGAAGTGAATTCAAGGCTAAACAGGGCCATTTACATTTTTTTTTTTTAAAACTTTATTTATTTGCCTTGGTGTTTGCCTGGAACTGTTAGCTGCCATGTGGGTGCTGAGATGCCATGTGGGTGCTGAGAATCGAACCTGGGTCCTGGAAGAGCAGAGGGTGCTCTTAACCGCTGAGCCATCTCTCCAGCCCCCTTACATTTTTTTTTTTAAGTGCTTAGGAAATGCCTTAATTATAGACCATTTGCCAACCATGTTCATTCAAGGCCCTGGACTGAGCCCAAGTACTAAAACAAACCAGACCAAAAAATCAACACCCCACTATTCAGAATAACCATTTCTAACTTGTAGTTATCGTTTTTTTATATCCTAGAGATATACCAATATGTAGTCTTTGGTATGCTTTAAAGTGGAGTTGGGCTTAGTGCCACATACCTATAATCCCAGCACTAGAGAACTTAAGACCAACATGAAGTTAGAACACCTTTATTTCATTTCCCAATCCTCAACAAACAAGAAATGTTTGGTTATTATTCAGATTTTGTTGGCTGTCTCATAAAACACTTTTAAAATTAGTCTTTTAAACCAGACTTTCCAATCTCTTTACCTGAATGATGATCTTAATTATTATAAAGACCATCAAAAAACATAATTCAGGCTGTTCACAAAGACACACAGAGAGACAGAGAGAGAGAGAGAGAGAGAGAGAGGGAGGGAGGGAGGGAAGGAGGGAAGGAGTGAGGGAGAGAAGGAGGAAGAAAACAGAAGAATGTAAAAGTATATAAATAAAATAAATCTTGATTACCTGCTCACTAGAAGGAAAAAAAAGTCAGAAATAGAGGCCTGCACCTTTAGTCCTAACACTCAGAGGCAGGTGGATATCTGTGAGTTCAAGATTAGCTTGGTCTACATCACTAACTCCAAGAAAGCATAGGCGATGTAGTGAAACCGTCTCACACCACACTCTCACACACACCTTCAACACACACACACACACACACACACACACACACCTCTGTAATTCAAACCTAGCCTGTACATTCAGGTATTGGTTGCTACTAATTGAGCATATAAATCTAAATAGGAAATTCACAGAAAAATATAACTTCTCAGTAAAACTGAAAATAAAATAAAGGGAAATCAGGCAATACTTAAGTAAAGGATCACCACAAGTTCAAGTCTAACTTGCTCTACATAACAAGTTACAAACCAACTTGGACTACATAAAGACTATTTTGTTTGTTTAAAAAGATGGGAACGGGCTGGACAGATGACTCAGTGGTTAAAGTACTGGTTGCTTTTCCTAAAGACTTGAGATTCAATTCCCAGCATTCACATGGCAGCTCACAACTGTCTGTAACTACATTCCCTGCATATATGATACCTTTTTTTCAGGCCTCCACAGGCACTGCATGCTTGTGGTGCACAGGTAAATGTGCAGGCAAATACTCATACACATCATATAAAATAAAAATAAAATCTAAAAAACAAAAAAATGGGGCCAGTGAAATGTCTCAGTGGGAAATGACACTTGTCACAAAGCACAAGCACCTGAGTTCAATTCCCAGGACCAACACTATGGAAGAAGAGAACCTGAAAGTTGTCCTCTAATTTCCATATGTGTCTTGGGCACCATCCAGTTAGCATCGACAGACATGCAGGGGGAACAGAAGATGTGATACTTAGTAGAAACACACGGTTTGGCTGTCGTAAGATAAAGGAGAAGGCTACTGTGCTGGCTCAGTGGGTAAAGGAGCTTTCCACTAACACTAACTCTGACAACTTGAATCCTGTCTTTGGAACCCACATGATGGAAGGAGAAAACTGACTCCCCCACGTTGCCATCTCATCTCCATAAACAAGTCTTGCACCTGGGGGTATGTGTATACACAATTAAATTTAATAACCAGTAAATAATAAAATAAAATGCACAAAAAAGAATGGTAATATTTTGAAATGACAAACCCATAATAGTGACACTTTGTCCTATTTAAATATTTCTTTAGGGCTTGAGAAAGGGCTCAGCAGTTAATAGTACTTGGTTGCAGCCAGGTGCTAGTGGTGCACACTTTTTTAAAAAATTTTTTTATATTTATTTTTATTTTATGTGAATTGGTGTTTTGCCTGAATGTATAACTGTGTAAGGGTATCAGATCTTGGAATTACAGACAGTTGTTAGCTGCCATGTGGATTCTGGGAATCAAACTCAGGTCCTCTGGAAGAACAGTCAGTGCTCTTAACCACTGAGCCATCTCTCCAGCCCAGTGATGCACACTTTTAATTGCAGTACTCAGGAGGCAGAGGCAGGTGGATCTCTGAGTTTCAAGTCAGCCTGGTCTACAGAATGAGTTCCAGGATAGCCAAAGCTACACGGAGAAACCCTGTCTCAAAGAAATTAAGATTACTTGGTTGCTCTGGTAGAGAACCCAGGTTCAATTCTCAGCACCCACATGGTGATTCACAACTGTCTGTACCTCTAGTCCCAGGAGATCCAATGCCTTCTTCTGACCTCCTAGGGCACTAGGAACCCTTGTGATACACTTCTATACAACTTATATACATCCAAGCAAAACACTCACACACATAAAATGTTTTTAAAAAATTAAATAAAAAAAAATCTATTCAATAAACTAAGATTCAGTGCACAGTTTGAAGCATTTATTTTAACTGTTCAAATCTCAACACAGCTAAATGTCACAGTCAAGCTTTAGCAATTGGAAGGCAGAGCATGCTGACTGATCTTTGAGTCTAGGTCAGCATCTTCTATATACCAAGTTCCAGGTCAGCAATGGCTACACAGTGAGATTCTGTCTCAAAAAGAAAAAATATATAGATATAGGTATGCAGTATATATATATACACATACATACATACATACATATAATTTCTGCCCGACCCCTAGGCCAGAGACGATTAAAACTGAGTAACTGACTAAATTCCTATTCCACTATGAAAGTATATATTAAAGAATTATAAAACAAAGGGGCTGGGATGGTAGCATATACCTATTAATTCCAGCACTCCTAAAGCTAAGAATTGAAACCTCAGTAGGAGGGTTTAGGCAGGAGTGCCAATGAGTTCAAGGCCATCCAAGACTATGCTGTGAGACCTTTTCTACAAAACAAAGCCACAAATGAGTGGTTGTTTTCTTTTTATTCACGATTTAAAACAAAACAACTAGGTCTCACGTAGCCCAGGCTGACCTAAAACTAGATTATGTAGATAAATTTGACGTTGAGCTCCTCATCTTCCTGCCTCAACTTCCCAGTAGGTAGGATGATGGGGTTCGTCAACCACAACACCTAACCCAATACTGCAGTTTTCAAAAAAAGACTTATTTTTATTTTATGTATATGAGTGTTTTGCCTTCATGTATATAAGCACAGTGCATGCATAGCTGGTGTCTGAGACCAGAAGAGATGTCAGATTTCCTGGAACTGCAGTTACAGGTGGTTGTAGGTGTTAAGAATTGAACTTGGGAGTGCATCTGCTGGTCTCCGCGAGATGGCTTCAAGGTTACTCCACGGAGTGGGCGCTCTGGCGGTGCAGGCCCTAAGGGCTCGCAGGCCCTGTGGCGGGGTTGCGACATGCTCTATGGCTTCTGGAGGTGGTGTTCCTACTGATGAAGAGCAGGCTACAGGGCTGGAGAGGGAGATTATGCTAGCAGCAGAGAAAGGACTGGATCCATACAATATGCTACCTCCAAAGGCAGCTTCAGGCACCAGGGAAGATCCTAATTTAGTCCCATCCATCACCAACAAGCGAACAGTGGGCTGCATCTGTGAAGAGGACAACTGTACTGTCATCTGGTTTTGGCTGCACAAAGGTGAGACTCAGAGGTGCCCAAGCTGTGGAACCCACTATAAGCTGGTGCCCCCCCAGCTGCCCCACTGAGCCCTGCGTCAGCCTTCAGAATGTGATGGAAGATTTCTCTCTAATAAAGACTAGCCATTGCATTGGCTCCTCCCAAAAAAAAAGAATTGAACTTGGATCCTCTGGAACAGCAGCCATTGCTCTTAACCTTTGAGGCAACTCTCCAGTCCCCAATATTGCAGATTTTAAAACAAATATTTGTTAGCTATTCCTATGTATAACATAATGTAAGTACAGTTCTGAAAAAAACTATATTCCAGAGTCATTGTTTTTCTGTCTATAAAAAAGCCCAAAGACTTACGGAAGAACTTTTTGAAAGTTTTAGCATAACTTGGCACCAATAGTAAGGAACAAAAGTTTGAATGCACAAAGAGAACTTTAAATGCTTAGACTTAGCAATTTGACCTTTAGATATCCATTTAACCAACAAATGCTTATTAAGTGCCCACTGAACCCAGTCTGGTAGAAGAATAAAAGCAATAGGTTAGTCTAATCTGATGAAGGGGAGACGCTTGGCTGTGGGAAGGTCTGAAGGGTATTCCTGAACAGCAGATACCATCAATGACTTGATGGTAACATCAGAGCAGCACGTTAACTCAGCCACTCAGCCCGATGACTTGAGTTCCATCACAGGAACCAGCTACAAGGTGGAAGGAGAGGATGGACTCCCAAAGGACTGCCGCCACACATACACTGCTAAATGTCAAAGGTTTCAGACCTAAAAATTTATTCTTGTGAAACTAGTTGCCTCCATCAACTTAACCTTTTTAAAATTTATTTAATTTTTTTCATTTTACATACCAAGCACAGTTCCCTGCCCCCATTCCACTTCTCAGAGAGGGTAAAACCTCTCATGGGGAGTTTACAAGATCTGGTATATCATCAACTTAACCTTTTTTTAGGCTTATTATCTAACCTGCCTGCTTCATTATTCTATCAACCTGTTTACTTCCTGAATAGTATCTATAATAATGTGTAATCTAGTGTTTTTATTTACTGTTTCTACTTGTTTTGAGGTGGAGGGTGGGATCTAACTATATAGTTTATATTTCATACCTGGAACCCAGTATCCTCTCTCTAACCTGAATATGGGCAGCTGCCATGATAGCTAAAATCTTGCTCCCTGCCTCCCTCCTTATTCCCTTGCTCCTCTCTCTGCCATACTAAGAATCAAACCCAGGGGCCCAGCCCTGTGCATATTAATGAAACACTCTACCACTACTCTGCACTAAGAAAAACACAACACCCACCCCCATGTAAACTCAGCTGTCCTGGAGCTCACAAGGTAGACCAATGTGCCCTTGGGAGACCTACCACTCTCTGCCTCTAAAGTACTGGGATTAAAAACATGTGCCACCACACCTTTTGGTCTTTTGTTGCCCAGACTGACTTTCAACCCATTAAACAGCTGAAGATGACCTTTAATTCCTAACCTGATTCTCTTGCATCTACCCTAACCCTAACCCCAATATTTGGCTCTGGATTTTATTATACTACTAAATAGAATTCATACTATATCTGTCACTCAACTTTTAGGGCATAAATTCTAAAAAAAGCTACCTGTCCACCAGAGCTACTTGTAGCCTGGTCAGTCACTACCCAGCTGGCTAGGTTTTCTATTTGTACTCAGCCTTTAGCCAGATCTGCCTGTTAGGCAGTCCCTGCCGCACGTGTTTCTTCTCCACAATCACCTGGGAGAGTTTTTCAGACAGTGGCTTCCCTCTCCTGATGGGTTGTGAGTTTTTTTTTTTTTCTGGACCCCTCCTTGAGCTACTACCACACTAGGTAGCTGCCCCACTTCACAGTCATCTGAATTGTCATTGACAGCAAATCTGGTGAGTCTATTGAGATTTTTTTAGAAAGGGGAATAGTTTAAAACAGAGAAAGGGGTTTTTTTTCCTCACATTAGAAACAGGAAATATTAACATGGAAGGAACTTGGTGTTTGTTTGATATTACTCTAGACAATATAAAAATGAAACCATTAAAAGAGAGGATAATTAATGTAGATGAAACTAACATAATGTCTATTATAGTTTGATCACACTTGTTTTAGCCCTAAAAAAAAAATGACTTCTATGAGTTCCAAGTTGGCTGATGTGAGTGGCAAGATACAAGTATTAGAAAACCTTGTTAAGCAGATCACAGAGATAGATATTCAGACCCAAACAGAGAAATTTAAAAAAGGATCAATTTCAACATTATCTTATAAGGTTACAAGAAAACAGCCTAAGGATTTCAAACAGCTAACCTTAATATATCCAGTAGCCTTACAGGAATTGCCAAATGATAGGAACTGGACAGGAGCTAAATGGGCACTTGTGCAAATTTAAGGATTTAAGGAGATTCAAGGAATCAATAATCACATATGGCATGCACTCACCATTTGTAAAACAAATGTTAAATTCCTGGTCAACTTGCTTGTAATAGATATGGTTAGAGCAGTCTTGGAGGCTGGGCCTCAATTATAGTGAAGGACATGGTAGACAGATGAAGCCAAAATTCTAAAACAACACAGTAGAGCTAGAGAAACAGAAATATCCCAAGACCAACTTCTTGGGGAGAAAAATTATGCTAATATAATCTTTCTATGATAACTACACCCTGGATTTATGCCAGGTGGCAGCCTTGAATGCTTGGGATAGAACTGAAGAAGCAGAAAAGTATGGTGATATAGTGTATATTTTATTTGTTGTGTTGTTTTTTCATTTTTGTTTTTTGCTTCTTCAAGACAAGTGTTGGGTTTGGGGTATGATAAGAGATATACTACCAGATGCCACACAACAGTTTATTAAACTGGGAAGCAGGGAGAGAGGAGCAAGAAAAGAGAGAGAAGGGGCCAACCTCCTTTTAAGAGAGCAGGTGGGCAAACATCTACAAAGCCACACCTGAGGGTGTGCCCTTTGTTCGGTGCCATGTTGGGCCCGAGGGCATGCCCCTCCCACGGGTGCTCTTACATCTCACCCTGTGATGTGCTGGGTCCACCAAGAGACATGTCAGGAACGCTTACAACAGGGTATTTGTGTAACAGTCCTGCCTGTCCTAGAACTTGCTTTGTAGATCAGTGCAGAGAGCCGCGTGTGGCCTCGCCTTAAAGATGGTGCTGGCTTATGGCCTCCACCTCCCAGTCAGTGAGGTTCCTCAGTGGTAAACAACTCCATATATGGTTAAGGCTAAAGATGTGGCTTGCTTCTGCGGTACCTGGACCTATTGGCGGTGCCCACGTGGCTCACTAGGATTGGCTGCCCAGAGGGTCTCCCCCTCTCCCCCACCCAGGGTCTGAAGTCAGAAGATTGTTAAAGGTTCCTGAATAAAACTGCTGAAAGAAGAGGCTGGCATTGCGTCTTCCTTGCTGGTGAGGTTGCATGCAACAAACCAGGCTGGCCTGGAACTCACAGAGATCTTCCTGCCTCTGCCTCCCAAGTACTAAGACTAATATGTGTGCCACCACTACCTGGCTATTGGGCCTTGAACTCAGAGATCCAAACAGATGGGATTAAAGGTGCAGGTCACCACTCCCTGACCTTCCTGGCTTAGCTGTGAATGATTTTGTCCTTATATTCCAGACTTCTTTTTTTTTAATTTTTTTTTATTATATTATGTGCATTGATGTTTGGCTTGCATGTCTGTGAGAGTGCCAGATCTTGAAGTTAGAGACAGTTGTTAGGTGTCATGTGAGTGCTGGGAATTGAACCCAGGTCCTCAAGAAGAATAGTCAGTGCTCAACTGCTGAGCCAATTCTCCAGCCCCCATATTGCAGACTTCTGTACTAAATATACAATATATTATCAAAGGAAAGAAAATTGAATCCTTTACAAATGATACCAGATTCAGAAGGTAGGTAAATCTCTGGCTTTTGAAAATGCTAACTCACAATGCAAAAGGATAATTGGGCCATTAAGGGCAAGATCAGCACTGTTGGAGAATTTGATTCAGTATACAATTAATATAGAATTTTATAACTATGAGGATAATTGGGTAGGAGAGGTTGTTTCTAGAGGTTTAGAGAAAAATCAAAATATCAAATGTTACAACTGTGAAAGGCAAAGTCACTTAAAAAGGGACTGTAAACAAGGCATTCCTAGAAACAATGTATTTGCTAAGAATAACCACAACAGAATACCACTCCCTTCTGGAGTATGCAGAAGGTGTAACAAAGGTAGGAGTTAGACCAATGAGTGAGGGTCAACAAGGGACAGGCTAGGTACTGTTTGCCTTCAAGAAACACCCTGAGAAGGCTTTTCAAAAGTCTACCACCTCCCCCCCCCCATCAAATCCAATTCAGTCTTATCCTGTCCTCTTTGAGGAAACAACTTCCCAGAGAAATTAAAGAACCTAAAGCCTAATCTAAAAAACCATATTGCTCTAGACAACAGAACAGCTATAGAAAAGAGCTGTTCATGTGGCTGGAGAGATGGCTCAGTGGTAAGGAGCATTGGAGGCTCTACCAGAGAACCTGGGTTCATCTCTCGCACCCACATGGCAGCTCACAACTGTCTGTAACTCTAGTTCCAGGGATATATTCACACAGCTAAGCTATACATGCAGGTAAAACACCAATGCATGCTCTCGCGTGCGCGCATGCGCATACACACACACATAATTAATTTTAAAAAGCTGTTCAGAAAACATCATAAAGTGAGTATTTTGGCAAACTTATATAAATGAGCAAAGGCCAAAATTAAAAGTACAAATAAATGATGTTGTCATTAAAGGTCTGATAGACACAGGTAAGGATATAACAACAATTTCACCAGAATCTTAGCATCTAAATTGGCCCCTTCAGGAGGTAAATGTTCAGCTTTTGGGAATTAGAATGCTATCTCAGGTAAAATAGTGCATGAGATGGCTCAAATGTATAGAGCCACAAGGGCAAAAAGGAAAATTAAAGCCTTATGTGGCTAACATTGCCATGAATTTATGAAGATGAGATTTATTACAACAATGTAATATTTGGATTAACATTCCTCCAACCTCAGAAACAAATCATAAATTAACATATGTTTCTGGGGAAAGAATTAGAAGGTAGTATGAGAAACAGTGACTATTCAGGTTGTAGAAAAACAAAGCACAACAGCTGCTGATCTTTCAAAGGCACCCACAGCACTACCTTTAAAACGGTTAACAATTAATAAGCCTATATGGATTCAGCAATGGCTTTTAACAAAGAGAAATTATAGGCCTTAGAACTGCTGGTACAAAAGCAGTTAAATGCTCAGCATATTGAAGAATCAGCTGGCCCTTGGCATTTTCCTGTATTTGTTATCAAAAAGTAATGTGGAAAATGGAGAATGGTAACAGATCTGAGAGCAGTTAACAAGGTCATTCAACCAATGGGCTCTCTACAATCTAGAATTCTTTTGCCTTCTCTGTTACCTACAGTATAGCCTATCATAGTTATTAACTTAAAAGGCTGGGTTTTTTTTTTTTCACTATACCACTACTAGAAAAAGACAAAGAAAAAATTGCCTTTACAGTGTCCACTTAAAATGATTCTTGACCTATAAAAAAGATATCAGTGGAAAGTTTCCCACAGAGAATATTAAATATTATGTAGCAACAGCCATTAGAAGTGATATGTAAGCAATTCCCACAATCTATCATTTACCACTACATGGACAACATGCTGCTAGCTGATTAAAATATAGATACTTTAGAAAAAAATGTTTAAAGAAGTGGAAAAAAAAACCCTGCCTGTTTGGGGATTACAAGTTGCTCCTGAAAAAAAATATAAAAAGGAGATTCTATTATTTAGATTCAGAAAAGAAACTCACTAAGAGGTATAAAGTGAACAAATTTGAGCGACAATAAAAGAAAGTTTTAGGTTGGTAGTACAAGTTAGATAGAAAGTGAATTAGGTACAATTCTTTTTTTAAAATACTTATTTTTTTATGTTATGTGAATTGGTGTTTTGCCTGCATGTATATAACTGTGTAAGGGTATCAGATCTTGGAATTACAGACAGTTGTCAGCTGCCATGTGGATGCTGAGAATCGAACTCAGGTCAGTGTTCTTAACTGCTGAGCCATCTCTCCAGCCCGTGAATTAGGTACAATTCTTTAGACTCACCAAGATAGGATAAATAATTATTTTCTCTGAATTTGTCAGTTGTTAATGGACTGAACATTATTGATGTAACTATTGCCTTATGTACTGTATATAGTTATTGTACTTATTAGATATAGTTTTTTATATTAGCTATAACTTTCTTTTAATTTTTGACAAAAGGGGGTATGTGGTGATATACTGTATATCTAATTACATTTGCCTGAAGATCAGAGGACAGAGTTAGCCACAGATTTTGCCATAAAGGTCAGCAAGTAGTGATGCACAAGCCTTTAATCTCAGTACTAGGAAGTTTGAACCAGGAAGTGATATTGTTGGGCAGAGAAAAGTTGATAAGGTAGGAGGAGACAGAGTTTGACCCTTCCCTTCCCTTTCAGCTAAGGACTCAGAGGCATTCTGTGTGAGGGTGCCTGCAGACAGACTGAGCAGTTGGCTGGGTGAAAAGTGGCTGTGGCTTATTACTCTGTCTCTCTGATCTTTCAGCTTTTCTCCAATATTTGGCTCAAGTTTTTATTATAATACTAATTAGAATTTATGCAATACACAAGCACTCACTGATACATACAAATAAATATATCAATCTTTACAATCAAGCCTGAAATGGTGGCCTGGGACATATAATCCTAGAACCTGGGAGGTAGAAGCAGGAAGATCAGTAATTCAAAGTTATTCTTGACTACATAGTGAGTTCTAGGGTAGCCTGAACCAAAGCTGTTCTTAGAAGTAAAGGGAAACATTCCAAAATGATGCTGACCTTTTCTCTAACAGAATAAAGAGGTCAGGACCAAAGCTGTTTCTTGGAAAAGAGGGGACCCTTTGTTTCACTGAAGACACAAAACACAGGATTTTATTATACTTATATGAAGCAGAACTCAAGTTTAATAAAGATTTTTTTTTAAAGTTAGCTTTCTGTCCTCTTTTATTTTATTTATTTGCCTTGGTGTTTGCCTGGAACTGGGAACTGCAATTACAGACAGTTGTGAGCTGCCACGTGGGTGCTGGGAAATGAAGCCCGGTCCTCTGGAAGAGCAGTCAGTGCTCTTAATCGCTGAGCCATTTCTCCAGCCCTTAATAAAGATATTTTAACAACACAATCTTAAGCATGAGGGGTAAGAGAAAAAGTATCTGAGAAAGTACCATACATCCACGAGCATAGCTGTGAGCTTTTCTAAAATGAAGTCATAGCAATGGTAGCACTCAGCACTCAGAAGGTAAAGGTAGGCAGATCTCTGTAAGTTCAGGCTAGCCTGGTCTACACGACAGCCAAAGCTACACAAAGAAACCTTGTCTCAAAAAACTAAAACAAACTAACAAAAAAAAATCATAGCAAGTAATACATACTCAACTGTGGATATAGGCTCTTTAAGAAAGATTCACCCAGATACAAGATTTTATTTCATTTTTTTAAATTTTTATATTTTATTTTATGTGTATATACATGTGCTTGAGTGTATGTATGTGTACCTCATACATGCATGAGTTTGAAGATGTCTTAAGACATTGTCATATCCTCCAGAACTGGAGTTATAGGCCACTGTGAGCTGCCATGTGGGTGCTGGAAATCTATCAGACTCAAAGAATTTACAATCACCTGAGAGATGGGCCTCCTCACAGACCTGTGAAGGATTATTTTTTACTTCCTTGTTAATTGATGTGGAAAGACACACTTTACTGGACGCAAGAACATTCCCTAGGCACGTTCCTGAACTACATAAAACAGAGTAAGCTGGAGTATACAAGCATGCATTCATCCACAGTTTCTGACTGAGTGCTGAAGGTTCCTGCTGCCTTGACTTCTTGCCATGATGGATTGTACTTTGAACTGTGAACTAGAATAACTAACTCGCTTTTCCCTTAGGTTGCTTTTTCTTTTAAAGATTTTATGTATATGAATATTTTGTCTACATGTATGTATGCACATCAAATGTGTGTATCTGATACCCATGGAGGTCAGAAGAGAACATCAGATCCCTGGAACTGAGGTTGCAGATTACTGTGCGCCACCATGTGGGTGATGGAAATCAAACCTGGGTCCCATCAAAGAGCAACAAGTGCTCTTACTTGCTGAGCCATTTCTCCAGTCTCCCTTAGGTTGCATTTATCAGAGTGGTATATCACAGAAACAGACATTCGGGGTCATTGAAACTTTATCTCTAAATAAATAAATAAGGTGAGCAACTGAGGAAAACAGCTAGCATCAACCTCTGACCTCTTTGCATGCACACACATGAACAAACCCCTAATGGACATAGAAACTGTAAGTGTACAAGTTTAAAAATTTAAAATATACCACGAGGTGGTGGTGGTATACACCTTTAATTATAGCACTTGAGAAGCAGACACAGATGGATGAATGAGGCCAGCCTGGTCTACATAGTGAGTTCCAGGAAAGCCAGAGCTACATAATAAGACCCTATCTGAAAACACAAAGACAAAACAAACAAGCAAAAAATTAAAAACATTTTCAAGTTGTTTTTGGTTTTGAGACAGGGTCTTACTATGTAGCTCTGGCTGTCCTAGAACTCACTATGTAGACCAGGATGTCACTCTCTGCTTCCAGAGGGCCAGGATTAATGGTATGCATTATCAAATGACTAATTTAGTTAACGGTGGTACAAATATGTAAACCCAACACTTAAGAGACAAAAAGATCATGAAATCCTCCTCAAAATAATCAATCAAAACCAGGCATGGTCGTGCATGGCTTTAACCCTTGCATTTGGATGGTGGAGGCAGGTGGATCTCTGTGATCAAGGCTAACCTAGTCTCCACAGAGAAACCCTGTCTCAAGAAACAAACAAACAAAAAGACCAGGCTTGAGCCAGTGAGATAACTTAGCTGGGAAAGGCACTTTTCTCAAAGCCTGATGGTCTATAGAGTATTTGGGGATTTTTAGATGTATTTATTTGTTTAACTAAAATATTTTTTTGAGTTTATATTTTTTAAAGTATGCAGATATTTTGTCTGCATACATGCACATGAGATACCCACAAGAAGTCAGAAAAGAGTGTCAGATCCCTTGGACTGGAACATTGTTGTTAGGGGACATGTGGGTCCTGGGCATAGAACTGGGGTCCTCCAGAAAAGCAGCCAGGGTGTTTCAGCACTGAGCTATCTCTTCAAACTTATTTTTAAAATGTTTAATTATTATGTGTATATGTATAGTCTGAGTGTAGGTTTGTACACATAAGTACAGTGCTCAAGGAGGTACAAGGCATGGATATCCTGGAGCTGGAATTATAGGCAACTGTCAGCTGCTTTTATGGGCACTAGGAACTGAACTCAGGTCCTCTGGAAGAAGAGTTTTATGCTCTTGACCACTGAACCATCTCTCCAACTTTTAAGAATTATTTGTTTTATTATGTGTATATGCTTGCTTGTGAGTATGTGCACAAGAGTACAGATGTCCACAGAGCTCTGAGGCCTCAAATCCCCATCAGATGTGAGTTCTGGGAACAGAGCTTGGGTCCTCTGAAAGAGTAGTACCAGCCTTTAACTGCTGAACCATCTCTTCAGGCCCTGATAACCCAAGTTTGACCAATATGGTAGAATGAAAGAACTGACCTCCAAGTTCTCCTCTCAGCTCTGCACGTGAGCCCTGGCAAACATCCACCCATCCTCAACATGCTCAAAAAGTAAGTAAATAAATAAAAATGTGAATTTAAAAATGAGCCAGTCATGGTAGCACACACCTACAATCCCAACACCCAGAAAGCTAAGACATAATTGTCAGGAATGTGAGGCCAGTAAGTTCTAGACCAGTCTTGGAAATAGACCACTCTTTATATATATATATAGGACTCACAAAGATCACACAGTATTTCAGTACATAACAAACAAGAAAGTCTCATGAAAAAGTGAAATTTAAATCAAGCATATAGTTGACAGAAACTAGGAATGGTAGAGCAAGCCTATAATCTTGGAAGGCCGAGGCAAGAGGATTTCAAGTTCAAGGCTAATGTGTGTAAAGAGCAAATTTATGTAGGAAGAAAGCACAGGCCAGGACAAATGGAAGAAGGAAGAGAGTAGGGAAAGGAAGGAGAGAAGAAGACAAAGAAAAATCAAGGAGAAAAAGGAAAGAAGAAGGGAGAAGCTAGCCAGATCAAGCTGTGAGGGGAAGACATTGTGTGGGTAGGGAACAACATGGGCAAAAACATATGCAGGGCCTGGGTTAAAGAAGCAAAGATGTATGGCAGGGAACCGAATAGGAAGAGTGGCCGGTGAAAGAATTTATCAGCATTCAAAACTGGCCCAAATATATCTAAACTCTGCCTTTATATATTTTGTTTGCTGTTATCTGGTGCTGGTGGTAACTTTTTGCAGTGCTGGGATTGAACCCTGATCAAATAGGCAGGTATGCTACAACTAAGTTGCTAAAACAGTTCTAAAAGGAGTCACTAGAACAAAAACCTCAACACACACACACACACACACACACACACACACACACACACACACATACAATTCAAATAAAAACAAAAAAAGTAGAGTATATTCAAATCAAATGCAACCATTATAATAGAGATTATATTTCTGCCTCCTTCCTGGCAATTTCTGCAAGCAAGATATTACAGCACTTCACAGACTCCTAAACATTCTCATTATTTCCATACCTCCCTAAATTTCCACAAAGGTGCACAGAATTTACTTTACACTCTAGAGATGGGCAATTACCATGCTTTCAAAATACTTTGGCTATAAGTACCCTCTGTGGAGTACTTCTGCTACAAGAGCATGTTCTTAATCTCTGGGCTAAAGGCACTGAGCATTTGGGGAGAGAATTAAAAAGAATCCACTCTGTACATTGCCCTAGAAGAGCAAACTTCTAGCTATAGGTAAAACAGCTTGTCATCTTAACCCAGGTGCTGATAATGAAGTAGTTTTATGTTTGTGGTCTGGGAAGTGGTTCATCTAGCATTTCATCAATGTTCTCAATTCTCAGGTCAGGAGTCTACCCAAAGGTTTCATTATCAAGATTTCAAAGATGTAACTTGAAAAGTATAAACTTAAAACAAACACACACACACACACACACACACACACACACACACACAAACAACTCAGTGAATAGCCTATTTTTAAGGTCATTTACTTAAGAAATAAAACTAAAACAGAGCCTACTACTTTTATTCTCTGATTCTGCAACCTGTGACATATGGGTTTTTTGGGAATGTGTGACCTTGGCATTTCAGGCCTGTTTACATGGATTGACAAGCATTTAAGCCTGGTGGGGGCAGTTCTTTTTACCAGAGGTGACAGGCCGCGTTGGGCCTGCTCCTGACCTCTGCATACATTCGGCCCCACTCTCTTCCAATGGCATCCACACCATGGCAAAGGCCTGTTTCAGCACCAAAAAGTAGTAAGCCACTTCAAAGGCCTTGATTTGCTTTTTAAACAATAATAAGAAACTAATAGAAATGGTGGTCTCATCTTTTTTTAAACCTTTCCCTCCATGTATATTTAGACACTCCTCCTGAAATCAGCTCAACTTTGTTTGGCAAATTCAGCGTCATTCCTTTGAGACAGGTGGACTGCAAAATCTCAACTAGAGAGCACCACTATAACCAAGATTTAAAAAAAAAAAAAATCATTTAGCTGAATGGAGCGGTGCACACCTCAAAAACTTTTAAATGGTGCTGCCTATTTAGTGCTAGAAAAAGAGCTGCCAAACAAATCTCACATCCTCCAACTGTGTCATGAATTTTTGGAAAACAACACGTGGTTTCTTCGATAATTAGTCTCCTTCAATCACCATGTATTTAGCTAGGTATACTAGATGTCTTAGAAGCAAAAACAAGGAGGGTATTTTGACTTCGAAAGAAAAGTTGCTCAGAAACAATGCCCAGGCACTCTGCCTGAAGGCTAAAATCCTTACTCGCTCAAAAAGCCAGAGGATCATTTACAGCTCAGTGTTCCGAAAGGCTTACACATTCAGGTGAGAGTACAAAGGTCACTGCTCAGGTGTTCCAGCTAAGAGCCAGCCAAGTGCACTTTGTAAGCTGCAGTCTGCAAAGCAAACGCAGACAGGAAAAGTGTTGCAACACTCACCCACACCTAGTCAACCCCGCCCCCCAGTCGTCTTTATAAATAGAGGAGTATGTAAGGGAACTGTCCAAGGTTACCACCTGATACGAAGGAAATGCCTTGGTGAGGAACATTAATAAAGTAAATGAGAGTACTTTATGTACTTACTGGGCTCTGCTATTCAACACTTAAGAGGCTGACAAAGTGTTAAGCAGGTACATGAAACATAAAAATAAGACTTCCTTCTCAAGAGGATTTAAATGTCAAGAAGAAACTGACCGAAAGAGGGAGATCTCTAACTTCTCAAAGCAAGCAGCAGCCCCCTGGAATGGCACCGAAGCCAGCGGAACTCACTGCAGGACAGTACTGCCCCCTCCCCAAAGCGAAAAGTTTGAACCGGCACCCGACTATCCTGCGGTGGTCGGAAACTTCCCTAAACAAGAAGCAACCAGACACCCTCAAGTCTCCACCCTCGGGCAGCCCCAGGTGCCCTCATGCCAGGGTGTCGCTTCCTCCCCAGGCCTTCCCTCCAACTTCACCTGTCTCCGGACACTCGCTGGTCTGCCTAGGCTTCCAGTGCGGGCTGGGGTCCCGGAGTTCCGAAAGGCTGTGGAGCACCTCCCGGGGCCCTGGCCTCAGGCCTGCCCTTTAGGGGACCACCCTGGCGCGCCCAGCGTCCACAGCCCGGCCGCGACCCCCACCCCGCCCCCGTTGGCCCTCACCTCCTCGGCGTGCTTGCGCAGCGCCTTCTCCCGCTCGTACTGGGTGATGAGCTGCTCGTTGTCGTCCCGCAGCAGCTCCAGCTCCACCTGGTGCTCCTGGTCCTGCGCGAACACCGAGTCCAGGTTCTCCAGCACGGCCACCACCAGTGGCATCAGCTCCTTGACCACCTCCTCGTCATAGCGCCCGATAAGCCGCTCGAACTCGCGGTAGATGGAGCCAGCCAGGCCGGACACCCGCTCTGACATCACGGCCCCGGAGCCGCCGGGCTCCTCCTGGTACACCACACCGTCCTCCAGCTCCATGGTGGCGGGCGGGTGGCCCCGGGCGTCGCCGGCTCAGGAGCGTCACGGGCCCGCACGGGACGGGCACGGCGGAGGCTGAGGTTGGGGCTGGACCCCGCGGGATGGGGGGCCGGCCGGAGCCCGGGCCGAGGAGGGGAGGGGTGGGGTAAGAGCCACTCACCCCAACAGCCGCTGCACCAACTGCCGGGGCGGCCCCGCCGCGCGCGCTACGCGTCACCCGTGGGGCGGGGCCCGGGTCGCGTCGCCCCGGTGGGCGGGGCCCCGCGGGAGGCCAGGCGCGGCCGGGGGCGGAGCCTTGCAGTGGCGTACGCCGGCTGTGACGTCAACACCTAGCGCCGCGGCGAGGGTGGAGGAAGTGACTGCGGGAGGTTGTGTGTGCTGGGCGCTCCCAGAGGAAAGGGAGGGGCTCTGGAGGGTGACAACTCTTTCCGACGAGACGGCGAGCATCTTCTTCTTCTTCGCCTTTCCGCAGCGCCTTCATGGTGCGCCAGACATTTGGCCCTTGTTTCACAAACAAAGAAACTAGGCCCAGGGAAGTTGTGGGTTAGTCAAGGTCACGCAGCTAGAGCAGGAAAGAGAGCTGAGACTCCAACCACTTCCTACTGAAAATCCTGGACTCAGAAAAACAATGGAAAAGAAAGAGGAAAACAGCTGTAACTAAGAAAAGGACTGTCTACAGGATATGGCTGCCTCGAGTAAGATCGTACTGTTTGGGGTTAGAGAAGAGTGCAAACCATCTGGGGAAGGGAAAGTGAGAACCGCTTCGAGCATATTTCCAAACACTGCTACCCGCCCACGAAAGGCATTTCTAGGCTGCAGCCACCCCACCCCCTCTCTGATCTTGAAAGGGAGGTGGAGCTGGTAAGAGAGGATGAGAAGCTGAGGAGGATATGGGGTGGAGTCAGTGGTAGGAATAAGTCCCGTGGTACTTGAGGTCACCCAGCTTGTGAGTGCGTCACTTGTGGGGAATGCCACAACACCCAAGCCGTGGGCAGGCTGAGTCAAAGATCACTTCCCTGTATTCTCATCTCCCATCAAGTGGGCAGGAAGGCACTCCTAAAAGCCCCTTCTCTTTGCCATAGGTGACTCAGGAGTACACCGACTCATCTAAAATAAGGAAGGACTTAAATAGACAAGTTATTAAGGAGAAAATCGACCGCCTCCTGGGGTCCTAAACACCCTCAATTTAGTGTTCAGAGGAACCAGATCATTCCCAAAGTCTTCTCTTTTGGCCTTGCTGGAAATCAACAAAAACACGATTGGAAGTTGAGCCAGTGCAAGTCTATAAACTCAAAAAGAAAAAGATGAAAATTGTTATCAGGACGAATTTTGTGTCTGTTTTGCCAGTTTTCCTCACCTCACACCACTACTCCTTCCCCTTAGTTTTAGGTTTCTCTTTCTCACCCTTACCCCGTGTACATATCTGGGTTATAGGAATGCTGCCCAGCTAGTTGAGTGTGAGCATTTAAAAAATTTTATTCTGTTATGTGAATGAATGTTTTGCCTGCGTACATGTCTGGATACTACACGTGTCCAGTGCCAAAAAAAGGGTGTTACATCAGCTGGAGTTTTAGCTGGTTGTGAGTCGTTCCCCCCCCCCCCCC